>CM076395.1:18749287-18857250 GCA_038363315.1 Mugilogobius chulae
ATAGGAGTCAGTGGAGAGAAAGGACATTTTCTCTCTTAAAGAGTCAAAATACAACTAAAACAGGAAAAAGACACGTCAGACTGAGAACAGATTCAGCCTACCAAAACTCTGCTAAATCAGGTAAACAGTGGTAGGAAAGCAGATAAACAGCAAGACCTTAGCTTTACGTTTATCATAGACACTGATATCACACAGAATCAACTTATTACCTTTTTCTTCTTAAAAAATGTGTTTTTGAGAGTCTGTTTGCTGCAGTTAAGTGTCCAAATCCACAACTGTCGTTAGCGACAAGCCTTGTGAAGCTTTGCACTGTCACCACGAAAAAAAAAATTGCTAGAAAATTGTGGAGCATATTTCAAATAAAAGAATGTTTTTACATAATTCTATACACACTTGCGTATAATTGGACATCAATATGAGTAAAACAAGAGACTATATCAGGATCTTCAAGCGTCCTGGAAAACCTGGAAAATCTGGAATATGATTAGCCCATTTTCCAGTCTGGAAAAACACATTGTGACGGCCCAGGGAGGCCGCGACGTTGTTGTTGCTACTCTGGCTCAGGAGCAGCAACGAAGAGAGGGAGACCACACAAAAGTAAAAGTTTAAGGAGATTTATTAACAAAAATAACGTGATTGTGTAAGTCAGTGGTGTGTGCAGTGTTGTAGTGCGTGTGGTGAGTGGATGTGTAGATTAATCAAACTAAAAACTAAACGGAGACAGCCGATGGCCAAGGTCCTCAGGAGCAGGCAGGTGAAGGCAGAGAGAGCAGCAGTTCAACAAAGAGAGCCTTATATGCCCAGGTGATTCTGTGAGACTGATTAGGGCGACGCCCCACAGGACCTGGACAGAAACAGATATCAGAGAGGCCTCCCCTGGGCCGTCACACTCCCCCCCAGAAGAACAGGGTTCTACCTGAGGTAAAAATGTACAGTACAGCCATACTCAACTTATGTCTGGCCCAAGATGTTCCAGGTCACCATCGTCTGGCTCCCCATCCCCAGCCTCAGCAACCTTGGCGCCTAGGAGCAAATTAAGAGGAGAGGAGGAGAGACCTAGACAGATGGGACAAAGTCAAAGTTAAATGGTTAAACAGGGGCACGAGACAGAGCGTCGGCCAGCACATTATTTTTGCCCTTAATATGCTGGATATTTAAGTGATACGGCTGCAACAACAAAGCCAACGCATGAGTCGTTGGTTCGGATTTTTGAGAGAGTTTAGAAATGTCAAAGGGTTATGATCTGAATAAACAGTCAATGGAGTTCCAGAATCAAGATAAACTTGAAAATGCTGTAATGCCAAAATGAGAGCTAGCGCTTCTTTCTCAATTACAGAATAGTTCAATTGGAATGAGTTGAACTTTTTTGAGAAAAAGCTGACAGGATGGTCAACCCCATTACCACCAGTCTGCAACAAAACGGCCCCAGCCCCTACATGGCTAGCGTCGACATGAAGTTTGAACGGTTGGTCAAACTGTGGAGCAAGCAGAACAGGCGCTGAACAAAGCAATGATTTAACTTCGTCAAAAGCTTGTTGACATGAAACATCCCAAATAAACTTTACTTTAGCTCTCAACAAGTTGGTCAAAGGAGCAACAACTGTGGAGAAATTACGGCAGAAAGACCTGTAATAACCCACAAGTCCCAAGAACCTCATGAGTTCTTTTTTAGTTGTAGGAACAGGAAACTGAGACACTGCTGTAACTTTAGCCATAACAGGACGAACTTGGCCTTGTCCAACAACTTTGCCCAAATAGGTTACAGTAGCTTTTGCAAAGTCGCATTTGGCTAAGTTTAAAGTCAAGTTACCCTGTGCCAAACGGTCAAACAATGCTCTAATTTGGATCAAATGGTCAGTCCAGGTGTCACTATAGACAACTACATCGTCTAAGTACACAGCACAACCTTCCAAGCCATTTACAAGCTGATTCATTAATCGTTGGAAAGTTGCTGGGGCATTTCTTAATCCAAAACCCATAACTGTATATGAAAACAAGCCAGATGGAGTGATAAACGCTGAGATTTCCTGAGCTCTTGGGGTTAAAGGCACTTGCCAATACCCTTTGAGAAGATCAAGCTTGCTCACAAACCTTGCGCTTCCCACCTGATCGACACAGTCTTCAACACGAGGCAACGGGTAAGAGTCTGGTTTTGTTACCGCATTCACTTTGCGAAAGTCCGTGCACATTCGTGGAGACTTGTCAGACTTCTGGACAATCAGGCACGGAGACGCCCAACTAGAACAAGAGGGAACAGCAAGTTTGTTATCCAGCATATACTTGACTTCTTTATCAATGACTGACTGTTTTTCTCTAGAGACACGGAAAAATCTCTGGCGAATTGGCTTAGAATCACCCACGTCTATGTCATGTTGTATTAGATTAGTCCGAGTAGGTGTATCTCCAAACAATGAAGGATAGTCTCCAATTAATGAAACCAATTGCTCAGCTTTTTCACTTGGCAAATGAGAAAGTAATGTATCCAATTTCTGTAAAGTTTCAGAATTTTTCAAACGACCACAAACTACAGCTTCATCCGGCATAGCCACTTCCTCCCCCCATGAAGAGTTGACTGCTGAACTTCACAAGCAGTCAAAACAGTACCGCTTGCAGGAGTCTTAGCCGTGCACTGCAAAGACTCACGAACAAAATAGGGTTTTAAGAGGTTAATGTGACAAAGTTGCCGCCGTTTTCTTCTGTCAGGAGTTGCAATCAAATAGTTAAGTTCAGAAAGCTGTTTTACTACAGTGTAAGGACCATGAAACTTAGCTTGAAATGGTGAACCAACAATCGGTAGTAATGCCAAAACTTGATCCCCTTCACTGAATTGTCGTTTTTCAGAATGTTTATCATAAATGGCTTTCATCTTGTTCTGAGCTTTAGCCAAATTTTGTTTCGCCAATTGTCCCGCTTTGTAAAGACGATGACGAAAACCATTGACATAATCCAACAGATTATCAGGAGGTTGTTCTTTTGCCAAACTATCATGAAGTACAGCTAAAGGACCTCGAACTTTATGACCAAAAACTAAATCGTTTGGACTAAAACCAGTACTTCTTGACAAACTTCTCTAGCTGCAAGAAGTAACCATGGTAAACCCTCCTCCCAGTCTTTATTCAACTCTGCACAATATGAACGCAACAATGACTTAGAGTTTGATGGAATCTCTCTAGAGCTCCTTGGCTCTGTGCATGATAAGCTGAAGCCTGATTGTGTTAATGTTAAGTTGTTCTAAGACTTGGGCAAAGAGGTGAGATGAAAAATTTGAGCCTTGATCACTTTGAATGATCTTTGGAATTCCAAATATAGCTATGAACTGAGTTAGAGCTTTTACAATTGACTTTGCAGTAATATTACGAAGTGCATATGCAGCTGGATAACGAGTACCAAACACATGACTGTTAGCAAATACTGAGAGCCCGACTTTGATTTCGGCAAAGGCCCCACACAGTCAATTATCAAATGTTCAAAAGGATTTTGAATAGCAGGTATTGGACGGAGAGGTGCAGGTTTAATTGACTGGTTTGGTTTGCCTGTAACTTGACATGTATGACAGGTCTTAATGTGAGCTGCAACATCACGTTTAAGACGTGGCCAAAAGAAATAGCGTAGAATATGATTATAGGTCTTTTTAACTCCTAAATGTCCAGTTTGGTCGTGAGAACAAGATAACACGTTTTCTCTAAATTTGGTTGGCACAACAATTTGAAAAACTGGATTACCCAAGAGATCAGGACCCTGGGGAACCCACTTTCTAACCAGTACCTCATCCTGTAGAAATACCCGGATGCTGAGCAATGAATCTCTGAAGAAGGTTGTACTTGGCCAAAGAGTTCACTCAAGGACGAATCTGCTTTTTGTTCACTGATCAACTCCTGCTGAGAAATAGAAAAAGACTTGGGTAAATCAATTTGAACTTTGAAACCACCATTTTCTGTGGAATTGTCAGACTTAGCCTTTGCAGCGGCCCTGGTGACAGCACAAGCTGTGAACACATCTGGAAAGTTCCGCTCACAGTCATCTGGTTCTTTTGCTTGAGCTGAAACTTTAACAGGACACCCAGTAGCCCAAACAAGATTCCCAGCTAAGTCATTACCCAAGATTACATCAATGCCCTCTATTGGTAGAGCTGGCCTAACTGCAATGTGAACATCTCCTTCTACAAGACCACAAGAAAGAAAAACTTTATGCAACGAAGCACTCAGAGGAACTAAGCTCACACCTTTAACTATAATACAGTCACCTGTATCAGTTTTCTCTGAAAATGGCAAAACTGAGGCTTGAATGAATGAGTCTGTAGCTCCTGTATCTCTCAAAATTTTCACTGGCACTTTTCACCATCAGCACTAAGTGACACAAAACCATCTGAAACAAAAGCTTCAAAACCAGAAAAATTTTAGTCTTAGAGTCTAGAACCAAGGACTGCTTCTTGTTAGCTAGTGCTGTAAAAGCTGCTGGTTTAACATTTTTAGAACTGAAATGACCACTTTTGTTTCTCAATAAAGGACATTCTGACTTCCAATGACCTCTCACATGACAATAGTTACACCTTTGATCAGAACCTGAAGACTTAGAAAAATTATTAGGTCTAGAAGAGTCAAATTTGTTGAATTTACTGTAACTTACAGGCTTAGAAGAAACAAAATCAGAGGAAAAACTTCTCCTATCCTTCCCCTTATGTGCCAAAACATACTCATCTGCAATGATTGCTGCCTCTGAAACAGTGTTTACCCCTCGCTCGACTATGTGAGTAGCAACTTCTGGTGGAACACAATCGACAAACTGTTCAAGAACCACTAGATCACAAAGCTTCTCATAAGTCGAAACATCCAAGGCAGAACACCACTTCTGGAAATGTCTACAAAGATCGCTGGCAAACTCAACATGTGACTGTCTTTCAGCCTTCCTCCAAGACCTGAATCGCTGTCTGTAGGCTTCTGGAACTAACTCATAAGCTTTTAACACAGCCTCTTTGACAGTTTTGTAAACTCTACTCTCACGTTCACTTAGGGCAGAATATGCTGCTTGAGCCTTCCCTGTAAAGACTGACTGCAACATTACCACTCTTTCTTCCTCCGGCCAACCTCTCGAATTAGCTACCCGCTCAAAAAGTGAAAAAAATGTATCTGGATCAGACTCTTCAAACTTAGGAACAAGACGCAAATTGGAAACTAAATCAAACTCCTTGTGAGTAAAACCAAAAGACGACGACCTTAATCTTTCTTTTTCCAACTGAAATCTTTCCTTTTCAAGTGCAATTCTCATCTGCTCCATGGCCATTTTTTCTTTCTCCATTTCCAACATAAGCAACTCCTTTTTTTGTTCAAACGTTAAAGTATCAGAATTTGTTTCATTTAAATCAGTAACTAAATTACTTTCCCTGGCAAAACCCCACTATGTACCAAGACAGACCTCAAACACAACTTAATTTCATCTTTCAACTTTCGATCTCCTATATCAACTCTATAATGTTCAACTAACTGTAACAATTGATCCTTAGTACAAACATTTAAGAGCTCTTCTGATGGAGACTGAATAAAACTTTCTGCTGAAGCCATTGCAAAAATTGGAAAAACAAAAAAATAGCACAGAATTGAGGCTCCCCTGCTAACTACCTAACCAAAAAAAAACTTGCTAATCTCAACCCTAGTCTTCTGGAAGCGTAGCGGTGGGTTTTTGTGCGCTGGAGGTAGCTTATCTACCTCATGTATACCGCTGGCACAGTAAGATACTGTAGCCACGGCGCGCTCCCGAGCCGACGTAGGGAGAGGGTAAGGGGAAGCTGCAACCCGCTATTGCTTCCAACTAATTGCCTAAAGCAAAACAAAAAAAATGAATGAATCCCATATGGGGAAACACTCCTTAGGCCTACCAGAGAAACCCCAATCCTAGCAAGTGCTCAAAAACAAAAATTTACAGGCTTCAAAAAAGTAAATCCAAACTGAGGTTTGCCACAAAGTCTGCCACAAAACCTGCTCCAACCATGGCACACCGAACTGTCTCCAAACTAAATTTTACCCCCTACAAAACTACAAAAAATGATTAACCTAATCTAATCCAACAACTTAACTAAAAATGTGTGATCTCCCTCAGACTGACAAAATTTAGCTTTTGGTAATCTGAATTGAAATGTTTTCCAAATTTGAACAATTTAAATTTAGACAAAAGACTGTAAAAAGAATGATTAACTTACCCCAAACCAGATTTTTGCCTTGGGACGAGCCCCCACTTGTTACTACTCTGGCTCAGGAGCAGCAACGAAGAGAGGGAGACCACACAAAAGTAAAAGTTTAAGGAGATTTATTAACAAAAAGAACGTGATTGTGTAAGTCAGTGGTGTGTGCAGCGTTGTAGTGCGTGTGGTGAGTGGATGTGTAGATTAATCAAACTAAAAACTAAACGGAGACAGCCGATGGCCAAGGTCCTCAGGAGCAGGCAGGTGAAGGCAGAGAGACAGCAGTTCAACAAAGAGAGCCTTATATGCCCAGGTGATTCTGTGAGACTGATTAGGGCGACGCCCCACAGGACCTGGACAGAAACAGATATCAGAGAGGCCTCCCCTGGGCCGTCACAACATGGAAAATTAGAAAAACAGCCAAATGTCATGGAAAATGTTTTCCTTGAAAATTGAAATTGATTCATAAAATGTATAATAGTGCGCAAACAAAAGAACCAGATTGTTGTACTGCGCACAGCCGACTATAAAAGGCCTTATATGTAGTTAGTGAGATCATCTAAAAGACAAACAAACAAACCTGCCTTTGTTCTAATGTAACATTGCTAAAAAAAAACTTTGGGTCTGCAGACCCAGATTGCAGAAAATGACATTCAAAATCTATTGAGGGCCCCGGACCATCTCAGTGCCCCAAACCAAAATATGTTCACACAAACATTTGAACAGGAATTCTCACTTATCTGTTTTTCAATTGGCTGTTTAATTTATGTTTTAATTGCAAACATTTTGTTTTGTTTTGTTTTCTTACAAAAGAGCTTCAGCATAAGATTTTAGTTCAACAGCCTGGGATAAAAAGTGTATTCAGCCAAAATGCAACAGAATGCACCAAAACTGACAAAAATCTCAGGGAGAAGACCCCCAGACCCCCCGCTCATGTTTTTCTTCTGTACTACTGCTGAAATGTGTGAGTGTTGGGGCCTGTCTTTGTTCTGTGTTCATTGTACTTTATACTGTATAGCACTGTTTAACAATAATATTTGTATAAGTACATGGGGGGTGGATCTTCTAAAAGCGAAAGCTTCCACCATCCTCCATTTCAAACAAGGCAATGTTGATATGTGATTATTGCAAGTCTGATGTAACTTCTGTCAATGTTTGAAATAAACGAGCAAACAAACAAACAAACAAATAGTCTAATTGTGATGCCCATGAACCACAATAAAAAAGAGGCTATCAAAGGAGCTGCTGCTTTGCAAATTGTCCCTGTCTCACTCCAAGCTGAGATCAAATTTTGAGAGATCTGGACATAATAGTAGTAGTAATAATAAGTAAAAGTTTGGAAGTCCCCGGAGTGAAAGACAAAGTTTAGGCTCTACACAGGACTAAAAAAAAATTGAAAATCACTGCTTTTAATTGTAATGAAATGGACCGAATTGTTTTTGCCGTGTCTGGCTTCAGTTGTAGAATATCTTCAGCCCAGTGTTAGTTTTATCTCAGTTGTTTGCATTAATCATGTGCTTGATCAGGTGTGGCTGAACCGTGCAGGTATTTTATTTATTGTCTCAAACGTGTTTGAATCTGGTTTAAACGATAAAATTTTCTGTTTTTTTGTGTTTTTTTTCTCCAGAACTGCCTGATCAAAAGCGAGGAGAATGGTTACTCGGCCGTGGTGGGAGACTTTGGCCTGGCTGAGAAAATCCCGACCAACACGTAAGAATCTGTGACATCATAAGTTTACATTCCTGTCGCGTGGATCAGAGACAGGGCTGGCAATGCCGCCATCTAGTGTTCAGTGTGCAGATTTAGATTTGAAACAGTGGCTAATGAGAAGAAGAAAAATGTTATGTGTGATTATCCAAGGCTTTGGTGGGTTTGTAAAATGTCTTTTTAATATCTTTAGATTGATTTTGTATGAGTTTTGTGAATAAAACCTCTTATACAAGGCCCATACAAACAACCTTTTATTAAAAAAAACATAAACACATTGAAATCAAAGACCTAGTAAGTTATAGAACAGCACAATTTATGTATAAAATTAGGAATAATCCGTTACCATTTCACATCCACGCTCTGTTTCATAATCAAAACTGTCCATATAATTTCAGAGGATATGATGTATTTAAAAAAAAGAAGTGTTAGAACAAACGTAAATCAACAATGATTTCAGCTGTTGGAGTAAATGTCTGGAACAGCTTAGACCAAGATATCAAAGACTGTAGAACAATAAATAGTTTCAAAAATTATGAAATCATTTAGTAAAATGAAATGCTGATTTATGTTTATTTTTTTAAATAGTGTACACATTGAATGTTCCAGCTCCTTAAAGGTGGGGTAGCTAACTTTTTCAGTTGTAAATTAGCAAACTTTGTGCTTTCCACTAAAAAGTATGTAGTAAATAAAGCACTTTGTAAAAAAATGTGACCTCTGAGCACTGTCTGAACTGAATAATAAAGAATTTTTGTTCTAATCAGGAGCCGAATGCAGCATTCTGATTGGCTGAGCTGGGGTGGTCCTCTCCAGTTTCACTTTGTTGTTTATAAAAAGACATTTATGAGTCATAAATGCAACCAAAATGAACACATCTCGATATTAACCTTGTGTCGAAAGATTTATGAGAGGAAGTTGTCAGATTTAAAAACCTAATATGTGTTAAAATGTGTAAAAATCAGCTACACCACCTTTAGGTTTTTGTATATAAGGGGTAGGCATTATAAGCTATGGCTTCTGCCTATTCCTTTTCAGATTGTTGTTGATTGTATATTGTTTTTGGCATTCTATGTGCAAGACAGAAATGTCTGAGAAAAAAAAAATAATGTAACTGAACTGAAACTGATCTTTTCGCAGGGCGGAGGCGGAGAAGCTGACTGTGGTGGGTTCTCCGTTCTGGATGGCTCCTGAGGTCCTGAGAGGAGAACGCTACAACGAGAAGGTAACTCGCAAAGTCCTCTGAGCTCACACACACAAGAATTATGTATAAAACTGACTGTAATATGTATGAACTGTCCTAAAACTGTTTGTTTATTTGTTTGCTTCAGGCGGATGTGTTTTCTTACGGGATCGTCCTGTGTGAAATAATCGCCAGAGTTCAGGCTGATCCAGACTTTCTTCCACGAACAGAGGTCAGTCTCACAGTGAAGCTGGTCCATGATTTGTCTGACGAAAGATGTGCTGCTATTTATATCAAGCTCGTCTGATATTTTGTATTTTGGTTCTCTCGTTACGTCCACAATCCATCTTTGTCAACGTTGTGTATAGTAAACACAAGTGCTTAGTGCTGTGTCACAAGACCAACTGATTTCTCTTCAGTTTATTTAGCTTTTAGAGCGGTAAAAACTCTGCTAGCGTTTAAAGTTAGCTTCAGCTGACTTTGGTGTTTCTCCCGGATATTTTCAGACTCAGCCTCAACTGATTGTGTGAACTATCGCACATTGTGACTGTCTAACATCTTGTGGCGTGACATCCAAAAATAAAAACAGAAGAAAAGTGCAGTGGACAACATGTTTTAGCCTAATTAAAGTGGAAACTACAATGTAAAAAATCCTAAGGCCAGTTAGTCAAAGTACCTTAAATATTTATGTTGATATAACTTGATAATGTGAGTCAAAGATTTCAAACATAGATTTTTAAGTTA
Organism: Mugilogobius chulae; assembly: GCA_038363315.1. Lineage (NCBI taxonomy): Eukaryota > Metazoa > Chordata > Actinopteri > Gobiiformes > Gobiidae > Mugilogobius > Mugilogobius chulae. Next base: position 18,759,094 of record CM076395.1, read on the forward strand.
GGAGAGAGAGAAGTAGAGAAAGAAAGGGATGAAAGAGAGAGGAAGAGAGAAGAGCTAGAGGAAAAGAGAGAGTGAGAAAGAAGGGCTTGAGAAAGAGAGAGACAGAGTGGAGAGAAGAAGATAGAGGGAGAGAGAGAACAAGAGAGAGACAGCGAATGAAGAGCAAGAGAGGTAAGTAAAAGGAGAGAGGAAAGGAGAGAGAGAGAGAGGAGAGAAGAAGAGAGAGGGAGAGAGAGAAAGGGATGAGAGAGAGAGGAAGAGAGAAGAGCTAGTGCCAAAGAGAGTGAGAAAGAAGGGATTGAGAGAGAGAGAGAGAGAGAGAGAGAGAGGAAGAGAGAAGAGCTAGAGTAAAAGAGGGAGTGAGAAAGAAGGGATTGAGAGAGAGAGAGGAAGAGAGAAGAGCTAGAGTAAAAGAGAGTGAGAAAGAAGGGATTGAGAGAGAGAGGAGAGAATAAGAGAGGGAGAGAGAGAAAGGGATGAGAGCGAGAGAAGAGAGGAGTGAGGAGAGAGAGAAGGGATGAGAGAGAAGAGAGGAGTGAGGGAGGGAGAGAAAGGGTTGAGAGAGAGAACAAGAGAGCGAGACAGAAAGCGAAAGAAGAGCTAGAGAGGTAAGTAAAATTAGAAGAGAAAAGAGGGAGAAAGGAGAGAGAGAGAATAACAAGTCACATACATGAGTTTAACTGACATAAAGCTTTAAGGCAGAAATTGTACATTTTAAGTTAAACTGCCTTATATATTTTTTTACAGTGTAGGCAAAGTATCTAGTCAGATTACTCGCAAACTGAATGGACAATTTAATTTCTATAGCTCTAACGTCTTTGTGAATTACTCTGATTGTCAATCCAGTCACACTGCTTGTCTTTACTCTAACTGCTCAGTTTAGCAGCTCTGTTTTAAATATGACTGTGGGTGAAATGTTGGTATTTGTGATAAGTCTAATGGTTAAATTCTGCTTTAACGTGGTAAATTCTGTCCGTTCACATCATGCCTACTATGAATGTCAGTGTTTCACATTAATGGAGGAGACCACACAGGCCTTCGTAGTTTAAAACTGTCTCTGTTGTTTAAAACACCCAGACTAACAAGATTATTAATAAAGGTTAAAAATAGGTTACAAATCCATTGTCTCTCTGAAATGTGTGAAAAGTGTGGTCTGTGAGTTAAAGGTGAGGGAGCTGATTTTCACACTGTAACAAGATTTAAATCTGACTACTTCCTCTCTTAAATCCTTTGACACATGGTGTATTAATTTTGGTTGCAATTATGGATTTTAAACACCAATGTGAAACTAGAGAGGACTATTCAAGTACAGCCAATCAGAGCGCAGCATTCGGCTCCTGCTTTGAACTAAAACTCAGACACTACTGAGAAGTCTCATTTTTTCACAAAGTGCTTCATTTAGAAAGAAAAGTAGATTCAAATATTTTACACAGTCAAATATAAAAAGGAAAACCAGTGTTTCTCGCTTTCGACAGAAATGGCAAGTGTAGGTTCTCCAGCAGTAGGCAGCAGAGAGAGCAGAAGTTTGCTTCGAATGTCCAGAAAATACAGTGAGACCATCACAGAGACTTACAAAGACGTTTAATTGCAGTTGGAACTACTAGCTATCTACCTGTAATCTGGTGCAGAACATTAATGTATCTGTACACTGGTCCCTAAGCTAAACTAAACTAACAAGTGTTACTATTTTACTACACTAAAATATTGGCAAATATCGATTATTGGTCACAGCAGGAAGCTCGGGATCGGCACAAAGTATTCATATTGGCCCATTGTAAAGACACTGTAGCTGCAGGAAAAGTGCTAAATAAGATTAATGTTTTATTATTATTGCCATTATTTTGCCATCATACATAAAATACAATATGTAAGACATTTGGTAAAGTGACTTGACTGTAGTTACTAAATAGGATGGTTAATCCTGTAAATCGCTGACAGAAGGCCTCATGTAAAAACACACATGTGAAGTGAACACATCATCAGCCTGGTCCAGAGCAGACTTTAAATTAGAACAACAGACTGAGATGTTTCACGCTGCGTAAGTCAAACGCTGCTGTTGACAGAGACGCATGAATCTGATGGATCTGTTCTTCCTCTGGTCGAGTCTGGACAGAAAACCCTCCAAGCCCACAGAATCAGAGCAGATCCTCCTCAGATCTGTGTTAAATCCACTCTCCATACAGTTATGTTTCTGATGGATACCAAGAGATGAATTCTGTTAATTATCTTTCACACATTAACCCTGACAGTGCATGATTTGTGTTTTTGACAGAACTTTGGTCTGGACTATCACACGTTCCAGCACATGGTGGGAGACTGTCCACACGACTTCCTGCAGCTCGCCTTCAACTGCTGCAACGTGAGTCACACAGACCTGCCACGGCATCACTTATTTACACACACATCCTGCTCTTTGGGAAAGTTCAATTAAGGCTACGTGCAGTTTTAATCCAGTGCTAATTAAATCAAGATGAAATAGTTTCTGTGTCAATGATAGTTCAATAAAGACATCATTATGAGACACAAATGAAACATGAATACTCTTTTTCGCTGTCAGCAAGGCAATAATTTAGTAGCCATCCAAGCAAGTTCCCCTGTTGAGCACCTTCCATGACAATTTAAAAGAACCTCAATCCACGTAATGCCACAAAGACTTTTTTTGAGTTTAAAGGTGGGGTAGCTGATTTTTACTCTGCAAACACAATTTAGGTTTTAAATCTGACAACTTTCTATCATAAATCCCTCAAAACGTGGTTAATATCAACATGCATTCATTTTGGCTTATAAACCTCTTTCTACAAACAACAAAGTGAAACTGGAGAGGACCACCCCCAGCTCAGCCAATCAGAGAGCTGCATTCAGCTCCTGATTAGAACTTACATTCTTTATTATTGAGCTCAGACAGCACTCAGAGGTCTAATTTTTTCACAAAGTGCTGTATTTACCATATACTTTTTAGTGGAAAGCACAAACTTTACAAATTTATAACTAAAAAAGTTACCTACCCCACCTTTAAGTTACTTGTCCCACTTTTGGATTCTGTAGCTGTGATTGACAGATTAATTAGCCAGACACACATCTTCCACCGTGTAAAACCAACATTGCTGCTCCAGACAAAAAAAATACATGAAAAAAATATCAGGTGGAACTGAAAAACATTGCGGATTTCTGCAGAATCAATGAACGAAGCAAAAAACGATTTTAATGTGAGGTGAGTGAAGTTAGATTTTGGTCTAAATGACAGACGACCAATCAGCTCCTTTGTTTCATCTGCGTCACCCAAATAAACTAATCTGATTGCCCGGTATGATGTAGATTTGATCTGAAACGCAGGCGAGGGGTGTGGTGACCAGACCCACTCTTCGCATTTTGCTGAAGCGTGGGTTCTGGATCCCAGGCAAACCTAAAGTTCTTTATGGTTCTTAATTTGTCAAATTGACGCAGTACATAGCGCAGTAGGTGGTGTGAAAAGTCACCGCCGGTGCTCCTTCAAAAACTCTTCAGAATAGAGTAGTGCTACGCTGGCCTGCAGCTGGAGCCCAGTTAATGTGAAGATTTGAACTCCAGGAGTATGGCCTGACTCAATCTCTCAGAAAGGAGGAATTGTAATGAAAACTTAAAAGAATCTAAAAAATTTAGTTACCCCAACTTTAATTAAAAAAAAATACTGTATTTGTTTAGTATATTTTTTTCTTAAGCTACGGTCACAATGACCCGTACGAATAAAATGGTCGTACGAATCTTACAGGTCGTACGAAATCTGGAGTTCGTACGTGGCTCGTGGAGTGGAAACTGTTTCCTACAGTCTTCTTACGGCAGACTTTCAGCTCTCACCAACAACTCACGACATTCTTGGGGAAATGAAGCCGTACGGCATCCTTGCGTGTGCCCTAAAGCTTGTTTAATGCGTCTTTACGGTAATCCTACATATATTTTGTGTCGCACGGGAGCTGCGCGATGTCCCTGCGTCCAACGCAAGCCTTTCGTAAACCGTACCGGAATAGCAATGACCTTATTGCACACCAGCAAAACACAAATATGCTTATGAATAGCTATATTCTGTGTAGGCTTTGTCTGACATCTTTTCTCTCGTTTGTCTCTCTCACTCGAAACACAACAAACTCACAAAGTCAAACCTCCGTAAAAACATCAAAACCGCTTTGTTTCTTACCTGTGTATTGTAGAGGAGACGCCAAAACTCCCAAAGCGAAGACGTCATTGTGTTCATATAAAAAGTTTTGAAGCAAAAACAATATTCCACCTCCAGCGAGCAGAAGTTGTCCAAATGTCTACGTCTGTTACAGCTGTTCTCCCCGTGGTGTCCATCTCCAGGCGATTTGCGTTTTCCCCGCGCGCTCCTGGTCCGGTCTGGCCGTGTTTCAAGCGATCTCATCCCTGCACGCTCCGGGTCCGTTCCTCTCCGCGCGCTCCTGGTCCGGTCTGGCCGTGTTTCAAGCGATATTCCTGCACGCTCCGGGTCCGTTCCTCTCCGTGCGCTCCTGGTCCGGTCCGGCCGTGTTTCAAGCGATCTCATCCCTTCACGCTCCGGGTCTGGTCCCCGCGCTCTGGGTCCGGGCCCCCTGCGCGCTCCGTCCCGTCTCCGTGCGCCTTGTCCGGTCCCCTCCGTGCGCTCCTTGTCCGGTCCTTTCCGTGTTTAAAGCTATAGCTGCGTTTCCGTCGCGTGCTCCAGGCCCGTGGGCTTTCATACAGATCCCTCGTACAGGCTAAACTGCGCCTCAAGAGATACGGAGTCTCCAGAGCGCGTCTCTCTCCACTTTCACTCTCCCGCTCAGGCACATTGTACAGGCTTTAGTCTCTGCGTTCGTAGACTGGTCGTAGAAAATCTTTAACAAGACCATCGACCTGTCTACGAACTTACGAACGAGCTACGAGCGCTGTTTTTTCGTAACAACGCCTCAAGAATGACGTAAGAAATTTGAAAAAAATCGTTCGCAGAGAGGTCGTAGCAGGTCGTAGGGGTCATTGTGACCGTAGCTTAAGCCGTTGATATTTAAATCTCCCGTGTCCAACCAAACAACTTCTACTGTTTAGAGAGGAGTAAATGCAGAGTCAATAAAAAAAAAAAAATAATAAAAATTGTCGAATGAACCAGGCCTTACTCGACTTTAAGTCTTGTGTTTTGTGTGTCAGATGGACCCAAAGCTGCGGCCGGTGTTTCCAGACATCGTGAAGTCTCTGGAGCAGATTCTGACTCGTCTGAAGCTGGAGGAGATGGAGCAGGACGCCGACGACAAGAACAAGACCATCAACAAAGGTAAAGCCACGTTAAGCACAGACAGTTTGCATTAGCTCTCAAAAAACAAACAAAAAAAAAAGTTATGACTGAGTTTACAAACCTTTTAGGAGTATACGCCGCAGAAGCCCAAAAATGCATTCATTAGGAGAAAAAACATAATCCGACACCATTAACAGATGGACACGTTTTTTGATCCAGCTCCTGTCCAAGCTTTTTTATGACACGGAGACTGCACAGAGGCCAAGGACCACTGACATGAGGCAAAACTACAAGATGCAGATCAAAACATGACTAAACTCTGCATATATTGGCTCTTATATTATCACTAAATCATCTGCAGTAAGTATTGTGTCCATTTGACATTCAATAAATAAATCGCTATGTGACTCGAATGTATTTCTTACCTGCAGCAGGTTCCACACATCTCTTTCCACTAAATCCACTGCCTGTTTTTCCCAAACTCCATTTTCCACTTCACTGTGCATAAACAGCAGTCCATTATTATTTTCCCTGTTGATGTAGCTCCGCAAGTGCTCAGCTGATGTTACGTGCCGAAGCTGGGAAATGCAGCTGCAAATTTTCATTGTATACCTGTCACTGCAGTTTTATAAAAGTTTAGCCCGGCACTTACGCAAGTGTCTGCACTAGGGCTGTGCGATATGACGATACATATCGTGAGGACGATAGAAAAGCGTCTATCGTGCCATTTCTCTTCTATCGTTTCTATCGTCTGTAACCTAATTTGATCAATCATTTCAGCAAATAAGTCGTGTGTGTGGTATTAAACGTGCTTTGTCTCACGTGTTATAGCGTAACTTCAACAAAACCATAGTTAAAGTACTTTTTGTACATCGTCAGAGTCGCCCTTTCTTTCCCTCGCCCAGCGCACCAGCGCGTCTTTGAGCGCGTCAGAAGAGAGAGAGAGATGGTAAGACCGCTGTCCGGAGGAAGGAGGAGTGGCCCGGGCTGCAGTCAGCGCCGCGTCGTGAACAGAGACAGCCGGTGTGGCTCGCTTTTTCCTTCGTCACTCCTTGTCACTCTCGCCAGAGTTCCACCTCCCGCGCCCTGCCTGCCGTGCGCACGTCCCGCTATATCTGTGTTCACTCTGCCTGTCGGTCCGCGCGCTCTCGGTGCAGGTCTGCAGCCAGAGCCTCGTGGAGCGCTCCGCCTGTCTCCATGTACGCATTGCCGTGGCCAATGACCCAAAAGCGCTCCGTTAAACACCAGCGAAGCAGCGCTGATGAACGGGACAAAGCACTCCTAATCACTTTGCTCTTACTTTGACGTGTGGCTGTTGTTGGCGAGGGGAAACTAAAGCGCTAACTACAGCCCCAACCTGCAGGTGTTAAAGGGCCAGTGCCAAATACAGCACAAATAAGCTATTAAATTCAATAAAAACTGTATATATTTTTTTGTTTTGTTTAATCTAACTTTACTTGATGAGTAAATTAGCAAATTGTTTTATAAATGGATTTATTTTTATTTTACAGCAATTACAAAATTGGAAAATATTGTTTTAATACATAAACATGTTTTAATACAATTATAAACATAGAAAACATGACTTTTCTCTCTTCCTCTTCTATATAATGAGTCTCATTTGTGACAGTTCAGTTAAATTCACTTCAAAATAAAGTTGAGAAAAGTAAGCAATGAAATAGTGTCAATCGCCCAGCACTAGTCTGCACCTTGGAGGCGTCAGTGTCACGTCTCTCTGGCGAAACAGCAGCGCATGAAAACTGCATTCGTCCCTCGCTGCGTTTGAGAAGCAGGCAGAGCTCGAGTCCAGTCGGGATCTGTTTTGTATTAATAGTTATTCACACATTCACATTTATTTCATATATACGTATGTAAGTCGCCCCTGTCAGACAATGATAAAAAGTGCGACTTATAGTTCCCGAAAATAGTGTTCTGTTTGAGTCCAGGACGCGTCAGATTTGTATAACATTTCAAGTTCAGGAAAGTATCAGTTAAGAAACTATAATATAAAATTGACAATATTATTTTAGAAAGCTTGATGAGTTTGGTTGAACATGCCTGTTTTGGGGCATTTTATTTATAAAAGTACAACTACTTCAGCTGATTGCATTCACGTAAAGTATATTTAAGTTTAAAGACAACAAAATGTGATTTTGTGTCCATTGTAAAACCCAGGTAGTTTTTTTAAGACTAAGAGTTTCTCCAAATGTGTGATTCCCTGACGTAATGAAGCACAAAAGCATCATCAGACTGAGTTGTGTTACAGCAGCTCTGCTCGTGTCCACACTGACGCTGTGAGATCGTAAACTCAGACGCTCAGACCAGATGTGATTTCCTGAAGCTAAAGTCTCGTCACAGTTTCACGGTCAGACTCTGAGACGGCTCCGAGCTCCACTAAATTAGAAATGAATCCTGGGACTCGCGTGTATCACATGTCCCAGGACAGACTGCTCCGGATCAGGAAGGAATTATATTAAAGAGACATTTTGTGTTATTACAACTTATGTAGATCAGTAGGTTTTTTGTTCATTGTAAAACACAAATATAATCTAAAACAGCTTAACCTTCCTGTTATCTTTGTAAAGGCAATGTACCTCTGTTCCTCTCCAGACCGTTTTGACCCGAACTTTCTGGGTCTGTTACAGTGGTTTAAAATAATGTCAAGCATCTTTTTTGTACTCATTTTTTTATGTACCTTCTTTCTGACAAGTTACCAAAAAAAATAAAAAACTTACATATTTTATTTTTTTTGTTGAAAACTGTTTTTTTCCGGTGAAAAAAAGTCACACGTGTGGTCCTCCCTGTCATTATCTATTTTACTTTTTTTTGCTAAAAGCCAATGTGTTTTTTTTATTTAGCTTTTACCATGTTTCGGGTCAAAATGATCCAAGAAGCCAACAAATGCTATATTTTTTCATTGACAGTGCAACCCTAACCCTGACCCCTGGGACCATCCCTAAAAGTTGCATAACCATAGGACAAGAAAATTTAGTTTTATTAACAAACCAAAGTCAAAACCAGGTCAAAAAGACCCAAAGATAACACCAAAGATAAATTTTAAAGGTCCCATATCTGTCAAAATTGACTTCTGTGAGCTCTTCTTAGCCATTTTAGAATGTTGTTACCTGCCACAAAACATCTCCAAGTTCTGGATTGTTTAGACAAACAAAGAAAACCATAATGACCTCTTTTCTTAACTTAGAGTAATTTCAGGATCTAAACAGCTAATCAATTACACAAAACAATTGTTAGTTGCTGTGTATTTTGTCATCATAATATCCTCTGTCTGACATGTTTCTATTATTGCTGAGCTCAGTTCTACAGACACAGTGGCTTTATTGCTCTGGTCCAGTGTTTGTTACATAAAGTGAAGTGAGAGAGAGACAGAAACAGCCCGAGGACAAACGTCAGGCCAATAATGATCCAGTGTTATTAAATGTACAAAACTAAGGATCAATGTGGTCTGACTGTAGAGAGAGATTTAAAGGAACAGTCTGAAAACTAAAGTTATGCTGCTAAACACGTTACATTCAGGTGAGTAAAAACTGAAGAGAAAATACTGTTCATTTAACCTGTCATACTCAAGTGTGAATGCAGTACGTTCATAAGTCTGTTAGTGTTCACAGTCAGGTTGAGTGGAGGAAGCCCTCTAGTGGCCTTAATGAGGATGTACTGTATTTAGCCATTTGGTTTTCAAACTTCTACCACAAGGTATATATAAGTTTTTCATGTAAACATAACTATTCTACATCCTTGTGTGTTGTTATCGTTTACTGTTAGATGGTAAAATAATTTAACCTAAAAATTGCTGAATTGGAATAAACTTTCTAAACTATTTTGAACAGTCTTACTTATGATGATCCTAGTGTATGAATCAGAATCAGAATAGATTTGTTTGCCATTGTCAGTGAATAACAAAGTTCACAAACTAGGAACTTGCTTGGATGCAACATATTATATTAATAAAATAATAGATTAGATAGCTGACAGCTGTGTGCTTCTGAAGGAGAGAGAAAGAAAGAGAGTGTGGAGGAGCAAATGTTTCTGAATGAGACAAAGAGCCCACTCGGATTGGCCAAGAGTGCGAGCCTGGAGTTCGCCCCCCGCTCTAGGGGATCTTACAGACATTATTACATACATGGGCGATTCACACAAGACTAGAAACTCAACATACTTATTAGAATTGACATGAGTTCCCGAGGTAAATATTACATTATGTGCATAGGACATAAGTCACTGCAGTATTTGTGTGGATTAAAGGCCTTGTGCTGACTTGTTAATGTCTTTTTCATTGCAGTTGAAAAGGGCTTCAAGAGACTGAATCCACACGGGTTTGAGGATGGAAAAATCCCTCCCAAATCTCCCCGTCCTCGTCGGAACATCTGGCTCAGTCGCAGCCAGTCAGACGTCTTCTCCTGTAAACCGGGGCGAAAGGTGAACGTGCAGGACCCGTACTACCACCCGCCCCTGAACCAGAGAACCGCCAAGTCCCACAAAATCAACCCGTTCACGGCTCGGGAGGACCTGTGCGGCGGCAAAATCAAGTTCTTCGACGTGCCGACCAAATCCGTGTTCTCGCTGGTGTTCGATCTGCACTCTCCTCCGGGAAGCGTGTTCTGTAAGCTGCAGGCTAACGCGAACAATGCTAACGGCCCGGTGGCGGAGGGGTCGTACTCCTGGCAGCAGTTACCGGGACGACAGTGTCACTCTGTGCCGGTGTCGCCGCGATTACCACGGTCTTTTCATCTCTCCACCGCCGCTGCAGCCGCTGTGGCCAACAACTGTGGATCTGTGACGTGCGACGCAAACCAGCCGCCCAGCACAGGTGAGGATTTAACTCTTTCACTGCCAACTCTTTGACCCTCCCTACCCGCCAGGCCTTTTTGTTAATTTTAAGCATTATTCACAGCTCCACAAAAAACTCCGTGCAATTGTAATCATGACAGGTTGTACATCGTCTACTTTCATTTAAAAAATAATTGTTATTCTACATTTATCTGTTCCTTTTACAGGCATTTGAAACTCCTTGTTTTCATTAGATTTGACAGCAAACTTTTGAGATAACGTCCTTTTTCTAAATCAAACTTCATGTCAGTGTTATTTATAAACCTAATGTTTTTTTTCTCACTGATGAAAGAGTCTAGTTTTGTTTTGGGTTAGTACTGTTCTTTTTTGTATGTGCTGGGCTTCGCTGATGGCTAACACTCGAGGCAGTGCTATTGAACAGAGACCTCTAATAGCTGAGTGGTAGCCATCAGCAAATACGCACATACTCATAGAACTGCAGTACATAGGTAACCAACGTTTTCAGTCCTTATAAAAACCTGGTCCAGTTCTGGGATTATCCTGGTTAAAACTAGCTCAATCCTCACTAATTACACAAAGAGAAGTAAATCGAGAATCGAAGTTTTCAAAGTAAACATCACAAACGGCGGCACGGTGGCAGAGCGGTTAGCGCTCTCGCCTCACAGCAAGAAGGTCGCGGGTTCGATTCCCGCACGGGCCGGGCCTTTTCTGGGTGGGTTTCCTCCGGGCACTCCGGTTTCCCCCACCAACCAATAACATGCATGTTAGGGTAATATCCTCCAGCTACGGTAGTCCTGACCAAGCCTAGCAACAACATCTGGAGATGGGTCCATCAGCGCTGCACTGTGGCGATCACTGCTCCTGAGGAGATGCCCCAGAGGCATTGAAGGATGGGTCAAATGCAGAGGACAAATTTCCCTACGGGGACAATAAAGTGTACCTTACCTTACCTTACAAACACATGTGTAAACGTTTGTGTATCGCCGTTGATCGAGGTTGATTCTCCACCGCATATTCAATGAGGTGTTGGCGGTTTGAAGACTTTAACGGGCCATATCTCTGTAATTCCTGTTTTATTTTTGGACGATTTAAAAACTCATACGAAGCTCAGACTTGTCTCTGTCCCGCTGTAAACCAGAGCTCACTCCCCTGTATTCAAAGCGCTAGCAGCAATGGAACAGATCCTCGTTTGTAGACTGTTTATGAGAGCGAGGAGGAGAAAAAGCAGCAACGTGAGGTGCTTTCATTCATGCTTTTGGGCCGAATGACGAGACCTGTGTTAATGTCGACAAAAAAAAAAAAAATTGTTCTGTGTTTTGTTTTTGCAGCAGTGAACTCCAGAGCCGACGCAGTCTCGACTCTAAACGACCCGAGGCAGAGATCAGCCACCGTGAGCGGCTGGGCCAAGAAGTACGTGGTGGTAGAGATTCCCCCTTTCTGCAGGCGGAGAGGGTCTGAGGAGGGTCACGGAGGGGAGGACAGCGAGGGGGAGGAGGAGGAGGGAGGCGGCTGGTCTCCTATGCCTCAGTCTGAGAAGGACAGCACCGAGGCCATGGACTGCTCCAGCATCGACGACGCAGAAGCACAAGTTTAGACACAGTTTTGGGTCAAGCAGAACTAAAAGAGAGATGTCAGTGTTTGGAGAAGCAGACAAGAAACAACACAGCAGCAAAAAATGTATACACTGGGCCATCTCTTCAAATGTACGTTTTATTTTTTTGTGAAACACTTCAGAAGATTTATTCATGGTTCCACGCGTCAGTCAAATGCCATGTTGTCTTCAAAAATATTCAGCTCACATAACATGATGCAGAATATGTCTAATCTACTTTTTATTCATTCAAAAAAGAAGAATAAAGGTTGTAATTGTTTGGGTTTCATGTGGATATATTTACAGACATTAACTATTTCTTGTCTGCTTCTCCAAACTGTTTCTCTCTCGGACCCTTTCTGACTAAACTCACAAAACCTAAAACTCATTTGCGAAAGAGGCACTGCTTTGCCTTATTTCTACACAAACGAGGAGAATGTAACCGGAAACATCTGATTCAAATGAACTTTTCAGGTGAGAACGAACAAGCACAAAATCGACAAACTCGAAAATGGGAAAATATATATTATTTTTGAAAACTGTTTGTATTTAAATTGTGATGTAGATGATTTTTCTTGATAAGATAGACTTGTTTTGTCGATGTATTTTGATACTCCCGTCGTGTTAAAACGGTGCGTTTGTCCACAGCTCAACAGTCGATGAGAGTTTATGGGTTTGCAGCTTAATTTATATCATTTTTCTCATTTGTTTTGCCTGTAAATGTTTCAGAAGAATTGCGATTCAAGACAAGTATGAATTAAACAACAAGGAGCCACAAAAACACGCAGAGGAAGTGTTTCTATGCAAACGACACGACTGAATAGTGACGTAGAAGCTGTTTAACCCTGTAAATTTAAATGGCCCACAAAAGGGACGTCTCAATTTTCCTGAATAATTCATTTTAGCTCACCCAAACAAACAAAAAACTCCTGGAACTGTTAAGCCTTCTGCACACTACAGGAGTTTTGGTCTAATTTTAAGCCTGATCTGCCCCAGAGTAAGGATTTTCTAAGAGATTTTTTACCGTTTCTCTCGTTATGTCTGTGCGTCACTGCGACTGTTACGATCATTTGTCAGGAGCATCATGGTGAGGTTCACCTGCTGCACGAGCGAGGACCTTTACAACAGAAGCATCTGGTGCATCTGCCTTGTGACTGCTCCTCTTAAAATGTCAAGTAAAGAAGATATATTGCCTCGTGATCTAAACAAATGTGCTTTGTGCTATCAAGCGAAGAATTTTTTCACGAGCATTACACGTCATCTCCAACACACCTGCTCCATAAATGATGTACAAAGCAACCTTACTAGACTGTAGAACATGGCCAACACTGTTTAAACTTTTTAATTTGACACCCATAACAAGTCATGTTTACTCCGCTCCTTACCTCTAATGACCTCTGCTCTCCTCTGTGACCTTTATAAACCTACTTTAATCCACTGGAGTTTCATCTTTGTTGTTGTTTCACTTTTAAACCGCACATGAAAGAAAACACTCTGCATTCGATCAGGTGACACACACACTGTTCTCCTCTCGCTGCTGCTCCACAAGTCTGTGTCGTCTCTGTTCTTCTGACACATGATGCCACTGTCAGACTAATAATTGTTGTGTGACCTGTTCTTTTTTGACATGTCTAACCCCTGCCTGCACTGGGTAGGTCCACCTCGCACTGAACTCACAAGACTTAAAAATGCTTCTTGTACACAGACCCTGGTGCAGTGAGAGCGCAGGTCCGAGAGTCGCATGAGTGTGCGGAAAGAATCGTAGAGAGTCTATTTTTGTCGGAAGTCACATCGGTCTGATTTTAAGTCATAAATCGAGCATTCTCATGGTAATCTATAATGAACTGCAGTGGACTGCTGCCGGTGTACAAGGCACATCACAAGAAACTCGGACACATCTCGGGCCGAATCGCCTCGCAGTCTGTGTACGGGAGGCGTAAGAATAGCAAATGATCTTAAACTCCTTTAGTGTGCAGCCGGCTTTAAATAAGAAAGCCCTTTTATTTAGAGTCAAAACAGTCATTCTGGGATGAATCAGACTCAGTTTGTAATAAAGATCTACATTGTGGACCTGTGAGTAAACCCTCAGGGATGGCTGGGATTGAGCGTCAGAACATGCAAAAGATGTTGAGATTCTGAGATGTTGATTTTGTCAGGTCCCAGTCTCAGTATTTCAAAAATATTTGGAGTCCAAAATGCCTCTTACACCAATTGTTCTTTTTCAAGTCTAAAGACAAAATGTATGAATTTGACTTTAATAACCGTTATTTCTCTTCGACTGTTGAGCTCTGAGGCAGATTTATTTTTATGCTCTGAACTGATAAAGAAGAACATGTCCTAATCACACTTCACATTTAGTTTTATATCAAGGCAAATATTTTGAGCAACATGTGTGCAGAACATTTCAAATTAAAGTGGTGTACATAGGGCCGGGCTCTATAAACACTCAAATACACATCGTCTCTTCATTGATATATAGACTTTAAATTAATAAAGGTGATTTAATAGAAATTGTGGTCTAGGCTTTTAAAATGTGTATAATTATATTTTTGTATTATTATGTTTGGTGCCTGTTTTTAATGATAAGCTTTATTCATGGAGAAATGAGTCCAAAATCAATATAATATTATTGCTTCAAACAAACACACATACTCCCCGAAAACTGAAACTATTTATTTATTTTTTCTTATGTTATGTAATAAATTGTCAAGTAAAAATAAGTAGATTAAGGATTTAAACAAATACATGGCTTTAAATGGATTTGGTTGTTATTAATATTAGGGGCCTCTTTTTGAATTTAAAGTAGAAAAAATACAAAATAAAAATAAGAATATCACATCTAAGGCTACGTTCACACTGCAGGTCAATTCAGATTTTTTTTGCCCATATGCGACGTGTATTTATTTTTTTCAAATGCGACTAAAGCCTTGTAAAGCTGCACCGTCCTGTAAACTCAACTCACAAACTCACGTGAGACAGACAAGAGACGAAGCTAGACTAAATCATACGACGCCTGTTTAGTAACCACACTTCTCATAACTACTGCAGCAAGCATCAGGTCAGTCAGAATCACTCACCTCCTCTGTAAAGTTTCACATTAAACTGTAGTGTTCTCATCCAGGTCCTTTATCCATTCTGCGCAAATCAGTCATATAAAGTCCACAGAACATCGCTGTAAATTGTTTAGAAGTGTTGTTTGAAAAAGAAAAAGCCGAAAAGTACGAAGCAGTTCCTCTTGTGTTGTTTTTGTTTATTCACGGCGCGTTGTAAGGCTTTGTCTAGTTACCTCTCTATCACTGAGCTACTTCTTCTTTCTGTGCTTCAAACGCATTTCTCTGTGACACTGCGGCACATTTTACACATGAATTAATAGTTTGAACTTGTATTAGTGTAATGTTTCTGTAGACTTCTCAAAATTACCGACTTTATTCTGGACAGGAAACAGAACATGCTAATGTGCTCTAACTTGTTAGCAGAACTTTTCATGATAGTATTTGGTCTTTTTGCACAAAACAGCCTGAAATAGACACAAACGTGTCTTGGCTGTGTAATACACTCTGTGCCTGTATGCTCTTTGCGCATGCGGTCACTTTTGGTGCCGCATCGCGTTCACACCAGAGACAAGGCATGTTTTGTGTTTGTGAACAACATAAAAAAAATCAGAATAATGAAAAATGAATTGAAATCCGACCTGCAGTGTGAATGTAGTCTAAAATGCATAAAAATACAGAAGATTGCATAGAATTTATATACATATGATTTTTTTTTTTTTTTTCTGGGAGAGACCCCCAGACCCCCCAAAATGACACTAACGCCTATTTACATTTAAATATTTTCGTAATAAAGGCTATTATTATGCAATTAGAAAAATGCAATAATGTAGTGCTGTTTATTAGTTTGTATGAGTCTTCAGTTAATTTTCCAACACGACATGGAGCTGGAACGCAGGTTACCATGGCAACAGTCTTCAATCATTATTATATCTCGTTGTTATATGCAGCGTTATGAAGCAAACTAAATAACAAAAACATAAAGTAATTGATCTACAAGTGTTTAAACCGAACCACAAAAATAAATGTCTCTTTTTTAATAGTAGATACTTTCATTGCTGATTTCGTTAAATTTCAAAATAACCTTGATTGCACTCGTGTAAAATCTCGTCTTTCTATGCAAAACACAAACACATCATATATACACTGTTTTCAGACTAAAGGATCTATATATTTATGTAAAGAAAACGCAACTAAATGTCTTACTTTTGTAAATATTTGTGTAAAACGGTGTTTGGGACAAGGACGTGACTGATGTTTTGATGATTCAATAACAATTTTCTTGTAACTAAACGCTGTGTCTTGTTTTTCTTATTTTTTTTATTAGTTTTAAACATTATTTAACTCATTGCTTTTAGTTTGAGAACTAAAGTGTAAAAAATGAATTTAGATCAGAAATGTATATTTTTCAACATTATTTTAACATCTTAAAGGAGACCTAATGTGCTTTTTATATGTATTTAGAAAAGAAAATTTTGACTCTTTAAAGTGATAAGCCCCGCCTCTTTGTAGTGAGAAACCCCACCCCTTTATTGTGATAAGCCTTTAGTGACAAGCCTCGTCCTTTTATTGTAAGAAGTATCAGATTTTAAAAGACTGATGTGTTATTCTAGTTTGCTGATGCTCTTAAGAACCTTTGGCTTCTTATTAGGAATGGAAAATCAATCAAAAAATTTCGAAAATTGTTCAAAGTATGCTGCGATCGTATCGAAAGGCCAGAATCAATCAGTTTTGCTCATGCAGCCTCTGACCTACACACACACTCTGTATTTGTATAATACAATTATACAAGAATAGTCACAATGTTTGAAGAAACAAAGTGTGAATTGTGCAAGACCTGACTGATTGTGTGTTATATGTTGCATTAACAACTGATGGATTAACAACCCTAAATATGGACACTAAATAATATATAATAATAATATTTAGTTATTCAAACAGTTAACAGTCATATTTAGTTAATATGACTGTTAACTGTTTTAATGTTGACAAAAAACACTAGTTCTAAGTGGCTTTGCTTTAAATGTCATGTATTATGGTTTATTTTGTTTTCTAACAAAAAAAAAAAAAGTTAATATAGGTAAACTTAAAATCGAAAACTGAATCGAATCGTGACTTAAGTAATTGTCCCATCCCTACTTCTTATGTAATAGGACTTGAATGTATTGTAAAGCACACATGACAGTCATGTGTTTCCCACATCAGGAATTGAGTTAGAGCTCAAGCTACAGGCTGCAAAATCTTTATAAAGCAGAAAAATAGGTATTAAAGTTACAATGCAAAGCATCATGAAAGCAGTAAACAGTGAGGAGTTGTGCATTAAGCAGTTTTAACGCTAGTAACTGTCCTCCGAAGGACTAGATCCAGACAGGACCATAGCTGTACTAACTTAGCCCACTGTAATGATGGAGAAATCTGCAAGATTATAACTTAAAGATTTCTCTGTGACATCACAAATCTAAGACTGGTTTTCTGAGGCTCAGAGGAGAAAGAATAGTATCTCACAGACAAAACTCCAGCTGTGTTTGTTTGTTTGTGATGAGAAGCAATGTTAGAAAAACTGAAACTTAATTTTGCATGTGTCCTTTGAAATTTCTTGTTACAAAGTGGTTACATGACATATTTGAAGCTTACATATTTTATTCAGAATCAGATTTTTAAAATAATCACATGTAAACAGAGACAAGTGGGCGGGGCTAGGTTATAGGTGAAAACAGGACTTTTCTGAGCACTTAGGCATCAGCTGCAGAACCATAAAAGATCCTCAATCATGCAGGAATCAATCTAAACACAACTTGAGTGAACTAATGATGAGAGACACGCTAGAACAAATCAGAAAATGGATTGTTGTTAATTTATTTTTAACTTCAACCTGTTTTTAGTTCACAAATCACCGCTGTCGACTCGCACCTGCCCCTGAAACAAACCCCACAGCTTCCTACATTGATACATGTCTATTTAATCTTCCTTTAAACTCACACCTGGCCCTGTTCAAGCTTCTTCTCTTGTTGCTGTTTTCGAAATAACACAGAAGTGATTTCAATATCAACGTGAACGAGCCAGGAAGTCGCAAAGGGAAGTGGTCTGGTTGCGTCACCGTCGAATGCTGCTCACTCAACGCAAACTCAAGGTACGAATGGCTTTTTTCAACATTTTTCCACATTTATCTAACTTCTAAATCTCAAAATTGACACAAAACAACTATGTCAGTGCCTGGTTTTGCTCAGAACTGATTAAAAGTGTAATTTGACTGATTCTACCTTGGGTTTTTTTTAAGTTTAGCTTCACTTCCGCCCTCTCAAAATGGGCCGCATCGGCTCTGACAGTTACAAGTGACTCAATGCAGACTTGCATGCAAATTTCGTTTCAGTTTTGAGCAAAAAATTTGGTCAAAAACATGTTTAAATTCTTAATAAATCATCAGGTTAAGTGTTAAATGGTTTGTTAAAAGTATATGGGTCAATTTGAGTCAAGGGTGTGGCCGAGAATTGAAATAAATTGTGTTAGAATCAAATTAATGGCAAAATTACTAAATTCAAAATATCATGTTTTGTTAATTTTGTGCGTTTATTTTACAGGAAAATTGTTGAAATGTTTTAAAATTTCAGCGGGGTAAGCAAAAAGAAGCTGCAGGAGAAAGAAGACGGACGCAGGAGGAAATGGCAGACGGAGTCGAGACGATTCTGTAAAAACTATAAAGGAATTTTGAGAGAAGGATTTTAAACGAAGCCAAGATGAGGAGAGTTCGAAGGAAGATCGGAAACAAAGAGAAGGTTTTTGGTTGTGATTTGTTGGAGCATCTCAGCGCCACGAACCAAGACGGTGAGTCCAGAGCAGAATGTGGAAATAATCACAGAAATGTTATATTAACCTAACTTTATAAAGCCTGAACAAAGACCTATAATATGTAATGAACAGATAAGCAATAAGTCTGACTTTTACTGTAAAAAACGACTAATTAAATTGTGTCAGCAAGTGCAGAAGAGAATCAAATAAAATGTATTATTGTCACTTATTATTTAGTAAATGATTTATAAGGCGTTCTTTGTATAGTTCTTTGTTATACACTGCAAAAAGGTCTTCCAAACAAATAAGAACATTTTGCTTATATTGAGGTATAAATGTCTTATTTAAAGTGAAATATCTGTCAGTGCAGTAAGAAAATTTGACTAACCTGGTTGTTTTGAGCAGAAAATGCTAGTTTCAAGTTCTTTTGACAAGTTTTTTAATCAAGTCTATTCTTGATTCAAGCAATTATGGCTTAAAACAAATACAAAATTGCTTAAAACAAAGTTTTAAAATCTAGATAAGAAAATCAGGATAAAATATCTTATAACAAGTCAAATAATCTTAGTAACACTTGGTCTTATTAGAGAAAAAAATAGGCTTTTAAGATTAATATGCTTAATTCAAGTCATTTTATCCAAGTTAGATTTTTTTTTTTTTGCAGTGTAAGCACATTTGTAAAAGACTCATAAGTTATAAATAATATTAAAAAAAAACTATCTTGTGTTAATAAATAATACAGTTTTTATTAATAAAGTGATATATGCTTGTAAATGCCTTATAAAGAAATAGCTAGTGCTTATTAATGATGTATAAATGTTTACATACAGAACAGATAGATTTATTGTTACTGTCAAAGAGTACAACGAAATTACATTTGGAGTGATCCTCCGGGCCGCTGCACCTTTAGCGCCGCCACTCGCTCTTCCGAACATGAAACGCAAAGAAAAAATAAATATAAATCAAGGAAAAAAATAGTCTTACCAGTTGAAAATACAGTTATGTTGAATGTTTGGTGATATTTTGAGAACAGTCATAGATGAATTATTGTGATTGGTTAGTGAATATGAATTTACTACGGCAGCGTTCTGATTTGGTGTGCATTTTCATGGCTTTGTTTAATAAAACAGTTTACTGAAGTCCTTCATTCTGACCAGATAAAGTCTTTCTTAATAAACCGTTTTCTAACTGTGTTTTTTCAGTTCCGGTGGTGTTGAGGAGCTGCAGTGAGTTTGTGGAGAGTCATGGCATTGTGGACGGGATTTACAGACTGTCCGGTGTCTCCTCCAACATCCAGAAACTCAGGTGAGGCTAAGTCATTGTTCTACGATGCTCAAGTCATTCTAAAGGGTATTTCACACCAACACAACCCCCAGTCGCTGTCGATAGGGAGGAGCAACGCAGCGTCTGTTCACGTCTCTATGGGGTGCACCGATGTGAATGAACATTCAGACAAACACAATCCAAACAGCCAACAGTCGCCAAACAAATGCTGAGTGAGCATGCGCGTGATGTAATGCTGGACGAAAATGACGAAACATAAGTTGCACGTGAGTAGTAGTTGTTAAACTAACCCTAACCCTAACCCTAACTCAAACAGATGTTTCTAGTCTTAACTCACGGATTAAGCTCAACTCGCATTTCCCTCCACAGTCCAGCCTTCGTACTGCGGTCCCCATAACTCCCCCGTGTGTTCCTCGATCCAAATAGTAGACATTCTCCTTCGTAGTTACGTCCCGTTTGAACCTGTGTAAATAACAACAATCCATGCTCGGCTAAATACTGTTTTTCGTTAGCGTCTTTTTTGGTTTTCCGCACTATATTCCTGCGCACTGATTCACTGGTTCTCCTGTGGCCACGGGCCAATCAAACAGCTGCATTTGCGGAAACTGGCGACACCGACTTTACTTGCAAGTCTTCAAAAACCCGCCTCCACGACTTCCTCCGTGCTCCTCTGACCCCGACAACCCCATTTACACCAAACACATGTGAGCCGCCTGTAGGCAAAAGTTGCCAAACTTGTTCAGACGGGCGACCCTCGGCTTGGTGTGAAAGACCCTTAAAGGCTTCGGGTCCAAGTCAAAATCAAAGGGAGTCAAGCCCTAAGTCAACAAGAAACACGTCCAAGTCAAGTCCCAAGTTTTAAAAGAGTCTAGTCTGGTTCAAGCTCATATGTACAGCTCTAACTTGCTAGTAATTTGACAAAATAACACTTTAGTTTTCCAGGTCACTAACAAGGGATCTTAATGGGTTTAACACAACCAAACACTGATCTAAAATTAAAGGAATTTGTAATTATCATGAGAGACTTACAGATAGCGAAGTGTGTGTGTAATCATTGTTTCCCATGTGTTTCTTTCAGGTCTGAGTTCGAGAGCGACGGTTCTCCGGATCTGAACAAAGACACGTATCTGCAGGACATCCACTGCGTCAGCTCCCTCTGCAAGGCTTACTTCAGAGAGCTGCCCAACCCTCTGCTCACGTACCAGCTTTACGACAAGTTCGCCGTCAGTATCACACACAAAAACAACAAAAACATGCAGCGTGATTCTTCTGTGAGTCTAAATGTGTCTAAATCTGTGAGAGCAGGAAGCGGTGGCCATTCAGCTGGAGGAGGAGAGGCTGGTGAAGATCAGAGACGTGCTCAAAGAACTGCCCGCTCCACACTACAGGTGATTTTTGCAACAGTAACCACGGCAACACGGAGCGTTTCATCACGTTTATCTGCTATTATCCTGCTAAATGTGTTGCTGTTGTGAAGATTTGTAACAGCAAGTCAGCAAAGGCTGCGCAGACGACATCACAGCATTGTAAATGTCAGCACCGAGTGGCAAAAATGAATGACAGTCAATGCAGTTTCTCCTGGAAGAGTCAAACGCTACTAAAACTGGAAAAAAGCAGCTACAGTCTGGTAATAAATACAAACAACAACAAATACTGCTGAATACTGAGTTTGTATGTGGCGTGTAAAAAGAGAAAATCAGGTAAACAGTGGCAGAAAAGCAGAAAAACAACACTGACTCAGATTTTAGAATTGCACAATTTATCCTTATTTTTTTAGTGCCTTAAATCGATGTTTTAAATTAGTTTGATGAGTGAATTATTTGTAAAAATGTCCTAAATCTCTAGAGAAAGTCTGGACAGTTGCCGTAACAACAGAAGAGCTACTTTACACTCCCACGCTCCCAGAAGGAAAATTAGGCTTTTTTTTTTTTTAGCCCATAGACAACTAATATTTGCTAATACAAAATCTATAATATGGTTTACAAAATCACAATTTCCTTTTATTGAAGCAAAAAAAATTAATAAACGGAATGTATTTACTCGAGATAAAACACATTTGTGCCAAAATGTCAATTTTTCTCTTCAACTTGATACATCTCTAGATTCTACGAATAGCCTGAACTAAAAATACAAAATTGTCATTCTAAAATTTGTAAAAAAAAAAAAAAAGTATTTTGTTCTGATTATATTGTGACTTGAAAAATCACTATTGCCGGTTAGCTTTCCAACACACAGCCATTATTTACGTATAGGTGTCCTACACAATAGAGGGATTATTTGTTTCTCAACACGGGTTATGTGTGCGCTGCCTGGGGCCTTTCTATGTGAAGCATGTTCTTCCTGTGTCTGCGTAGGTTTCCTCCAGGTACTATGGTTTCCTCCTACAACTAAAAACATGTCCAATGTGCCTCCCCTCTCCAGGACTACAGATGGAAATCATCTGGTACAAGCATCTCTGCCATTGTGATCAATGTATTTGTACAATGTCATTACCGTGAAGAGCGTGAAGTGACGTTTATCCTCTATAAAAAAGGATTTCTGTTTTATGATCAGTGTGCTTCAGATTATTTTCAGAACATTGTAACACTAATATATCTGACCTGATTTCTTCTCTCTGCAGAACGTTGGAGTTCTTGATGCGTCATTTAGTGCGAGTGGCTTCTTTCGCCTCAGAGACAAACATGCACTCGAGGAACCTGGCCATCGTCTGGGCTCCAAACCTGCTGAGGTAACTCCACTTCACTCTTGTCTGATGTGCTTATGCTGCAAAAATGCTCAAACCCATTCTAGATGAGTTGTGGCCTTAAATAGATCTACCTACAGCATCACAAAGAGATTCAGAACAGTGTTTATGATGTTAGAACAGGATTATACACGCAGACAAGTACATTTTGTAATTATAAGTCACAGTAGATGTCCTGTATTCACTGTAGACTCTTTCTTTTTCGCTCCTGCTGTGTTTGCTCAGGTCGAAGGAGATCGAGGTGTCTGGCTTTAACGGCACAGCTGCGTTCATGGAGGTGCGAGTCCAGTCCATCGTGGTGGAGTTTATCCTCACTCATGTCCCTCAGCTGTTCCCTGAACCAGGTCTGTGCTGTTCTTATACAAGAATCACTGCTTTAGCGAATAAAAGCAGCATTAAAGGTGCACTGAGTAACTTTACTGTTGGGGTATTACTTATTACATATTTCATGAAAGATGGAAAAATCGCTTATCTATTTAATGTAATGAGATTACACCTGATTGGTTTGATGTCATTTGACAATCTTACAAAACTGAATCAAAAATATAATCTTACAAACCTGAAAACCCATTCAGAGGCCAATTCGGATTCCTGACGAGCTGAGTTTTACCCCTGGGTCCATCTTTGGGCACCACAGATCTAGACTATGTCATACTCCCAGATGGTAGGTGGTATGCAAATTAAAATCCTCTGTTGTATTTTTGTTTGTTTGGGAGTGACACCGCAATCTCGTGATAATAATCTCATTTTTGTTCTTTTGATGTGACTTTTAAAATCCTGTAACCAATTTTGGCTTTCTTAAAAATGTAAACAAATCGAAATTATTAATTTTAAACTTCCTACACCAGTTACCTAATGCTTTCCGAGCTCCAAAGTGTTCACTACAATTTGTTTTAAGCTTTTTTCACAGCTGTTAGGAGTGAGACGTGCTGCTGTTCTATCTTCTCCATGCTAAACACAGCAACACATAAACTAAGCGGTGAAGGGGACATTTTTAGACATAAACAGAATATGCTAGTTTCCACCTAAATGATATCTGTGTTAGGCGGATAAGTTATTTTATTGTAAAAAATGAAATAACTACAAAATCAAATGTATAATCCCAGTAAAATATAAAGTTAAAACAATACTTTGAAGCATTCTTCATCAATAGACATTCACTTCATGCTAGGACAACAGGATTTCCATAGAAACAAATACAAGAAGGATCTCTACGACTTGCCTGACCAGCCAGTCCCTACACGCTTTGACAGACACTGTCCAAAGACGTAAGGGTCTGGGATCAGAGCGCCGGGGATCAATTTCGAGGACGGGCTTTCCGAGCGCGGAATCAACCAATCACAGAAAACCGGAAATTCCCCCGATGCAGCGACGCGCTAAACAGGTTGTTAAAGTAAATATGTAGCGCAAGGATTTTTTCAATGGAGCATTGATCTATATGAAGGCCCTGAACGCGGTTTGCTGCTACGGTTTGATTGATACGTCCCTAATTGTTTAAAACCGAAGCTATAGCCGAAAACAATGATCTATCAGCTACGTCCGCCGTCTTGGTTATTTTGAAACGGTTAGAAAAAAGTTTTGAAATTGCGGAGGGGAGGGGGAGGAGGGGGCGTTTGTGATTGGATCGTCCTAACTTTGGACGACGAAATCGTTGGCTATCCCTTCAGTTTCAGACCCTTCTGCATTCAAACAGAATGTAGGAGGGGCTGACTGGTCAGGCAACTCTACGACACAAAAGAGTCAATTTTAGACTAACATAAGCCTGCTCAAAGCAAAGACACAATATTTTTAATCCAACAAATGCTTTTAAAGAAATATTTTCAAGCCTATTTTTTGGCTTAAACCAAATTAACCGTATCATTCTTTGACATACAAGTAATAGTTGTATTATTGTATATTTATTGAAGTGACAATTACTGAATATACATCTGCATTAGTCTGAAAATGACTCACTCTTTAAGTTTCAGACAATTGCTTTCATTAGGTTAAAACGCCCAGATAACCTTTGCCACTAAATTAAAGTAACTCTTATTAGACCTTGAGGTGCATGGCCACATTTGACACGTGTGGCTTAAACGTTACACCAGAGGCCATTAAATTACAACAATATAAACAGCAAATTCCACCATCATGAATCAGATAGTTTCTCTCTGCTCTGTAGCTCTTTCTAATCTGTCAGAAACTGAACACACACATAAAGTTAAAGGTGTCGTGTTGTTTCAGGCGTGTGCTCTGAGAGAAGGAAGTCCCTCCCCTCTCCGTCTCTGCTGTCCAATCAGGACGAGCCGTTCTTCAAACCTCACTCCACCGTGAACATCGGAAACCTGAGTCCTGGAGACGGCCCTCTGCCCATACGACCCTATCACGCCATCATCGAGGGAACCGACAAGTAATACTACCATTCAGTATCTGTCTTTTTGTGTTTTAGCTCTGTTTTGATCTCTTCTCCTGGCTTAGTCCCTTTTTGTCTTGTTTCTTACCACGATTAGGTTTGATCCTGTTACCTGTACTTCGGTCTAGATATGTACACAAAGTTATTAGATTAGTCCAGACCTGGGGGCCAGATGCAGCCCTTGACCTGTTTGCTTGTAAAGTTTCAAGATTCAAATAACAATTCTATAAAATTAAAATAATATAATAAATCACATTTTGTTCATTGTAAAACACAAAAATGATCTAAAACGGCTTAGAAAAATAGAAACTGGTCCATTGACTTCCTGTTCAAAACGTGATGCATGCACTGCCAAGAAAAGTGGGCGATCCTGAATAAGTCAATAGTAGAAATGTGCTGCAATGATGAGAATTTGTTCTACCAATGTTGGCAGTCCGTTCCTCCACCACTTCTCTGAGGTTGATTATGGCCCTCAGGTAAAAATAATTGCTCATCCCTGAATTAATTGTTAATCATGATTATTCAAAATAGTTTAGAAGCTAAGTTAAATATTTGTGTTCATTCTATAGAATCTTGGGATGGGAAATGTATTAAATTTATAGAAAAAAGCTGATGAGTGTCTAAAGTTGAGATTGTGTGATTCTGTTCAGGAGGAAAGGCTCTCTGAAGGGCAGGAAGTGGATGTCCATCTTTAACATTGGAGGAAGATTCCACGAGACGAAAAGACGACACAAACACTCCACAAAAGGTACAAACAAACACACACAGACACTTAACTAAAGCGGCACTGTGTCACACAATCTGAAAAGTTACACAAAGCTTCTCCAATATATATATATTTTCTCTCTCAAGCGTGGCAGTTCTATGATCGAATGCTTCTGCTTCTTTTCAGAAAAAGAACATCCCACGTTGAGGTCGGCGCGCAGCATGGACTCACTCAGCTGCACCGCAAATAACAACGGTGGTATGATTATGGTCCTTTTAAATATACACTATAAATCGATATTCGTCCTGTGTGTATCCCTTGTCCTAATCCCAACCTGGCTCCAACCCCCTTCTCTGTCATGTCTATTCCTTTGCTTCCGGCTTTTTCAAACCAGATCGACCCAGTGCAGGTGTGTCCTGATCCTGACAAGACTAATGTGATCTTCTGAGCTGAAACAGCGATTGCAAAGAAACCTGCAACATGCACACTAAAAACATCTTATTCATTCAATTGTTTATACCACTTGTTCGCATTAGGCCGACTGAACACTAGAGGAGCTTAGGATCGTTTGAGAGTTTTTGATGTGCCACAAACAGAACAGGCCACAGACATAGACATTTACAACGATTATTTGTGTCACAGTGGCATAAGAACAGAGACGACACAGACTTGTGGCGCAGCAGTGAGTGGAGAACAGTGTGTGTCACGTGATCGAGCGTGACACACAAACTGATCGAGTGTTTTCTTTCATGTGCGCGGTTATAAGAGTGAAACACGAGTGGATTAAGTCAGGTAGAGGAGAGCGAAGGGTCATTAGAGGCAAGGAGCTGTTACACTGACGCATTGCAGCCCTGAAATGAAAAAAAGTTCCACAAACTTCGTGTTGGCCATGTTCTTTAGTCTATAGTCGGCTAAAGTCAGTGCTTCTCACATCATTTAAGGAGCAGGTGGGTTGGAGATGGCGTGTGTAATGTTCAAAAAAGAATTGCGCCCTTTGACCATGTGCACAAAGAAATAATTTTTTGAAACAGATGATGAGGCAATGTTTGTTGTTTATTTTACTATTTAAGAGCTGCCATCACAAGACAGATGCACCAGATGATGTCTCCTTGTGCACATGCAGCATGTGAATCTCACCATGATGCTCCTGACAAATAGTCGCAGTGATGCACAGACTTAAGGAGAGAAACGACAAAAAATGTATATAAAAATCCTTATTTTAATAAGTTTAGTTCTTTGCCTCAAAATTGGTCAAGGTTACAAGCTGATTCAACATCCTGCAAATCCGCTGTGCTGCGCCACAGAACACCTCTGTTTTTGTGCGCTAAGCCTCGCCTACTGGATGCATGTTGTCTCCGCCAGGCTGGAAGCCTCGAGAATCACGAGAATCACATGCACGGAGAGTACAAGTTTATAGAATAAAAGTTTTCAGTTAAAACCAAAATAGCTCTTTATTCTGCAGCAGGAGTGCAGATAACTGCTGTCGCTGAACTTGTAGATCGGGCCAAACCTCCTGTAGTGTGCAGCCGACTTTAGGGATGGTGAATTACTAGAGCCTATCTTAGTGACAGTGGCCAACTCGTCTCAGGGTTAAAAGTGGACAGTGACTTTAAAAGTATTTGGTACCACTTTATATTAACTACACCATAATTAGCCTTAGTAAACCATGAATAAAGCATAAATAAAGCCTTAGTTATTCATGAACTAATGGTGAATTAATGAATGAAAAAGTTTATTAATGCTTAGTAACTACTTAACTAAGGAGCTAAGTTAGGGTTTAGGTTAAGGGGCAGGATTCGAGTAATTAAGTATTTCTAAGCATTAATAAGCTTTTTCATCTATAATTAATCATTTGTTCATATTGATTAAGTCTTTATTAAGGTGTTATAATGATTTAGTAAGCCTATTTATTCTGTATTATTCTAAAGTGTTACCAGTATTTTTAAAACCACTGTCTGACTGGTGCCACATGGCACTAACTACTGGCATGATTGACTCATATTAGAGAATAACACTTCTTCGTGTGAAAATCAGAGGCAGGAAAGGATTTGAACCTTTTATAACCTGGCTTCTGATTGGCTTTATGATTCTGCCACACACATTCAGAATTACAAATATAAAACTCAACTCCAATTTAGCCACAAAACTGCAACCTGCTGTAGACTTCATTCGACTGGAGCCAAAGATAACAGTCAGCCTAACAACGTAAGGCCCAGGGGAAAAAAGGCCTCCACACCAACTGATCTGGCTCCTGGCCCATCTTTTAAAGACTTTAAAATACTGCATTTTGACTTGTTTCTATAGTCCTGGTTTAGCTAGTCTTTTTTTTAAATTAAAAATAACATTTTTCTTCGGTAACCCTTGTTATAGAAGGGTTTTCTGTACGGTTATAGAAAGTACATAATGACATTTAAGCCTAAAACCCTGTGCTTTTCTCTCCAGACCCCACTCGCTCCCCTCGGCCTCCGTCCACTCACCTCTCGCCTCTGTCCATCCCACAACCACAGCCTCCACCTCCACCCGAATCTGTCACCACCTTCTCCTCTTCTCCTCGAGTGGGCAGTGAGTACGCTGTGACCTACCGCAGAGGCACCGGGCTGGTCAACACCGGGACCCAGGGCACCTACACCTCCCTAGACCCGGACGCTCCCACACCTGGACCCGAAACCGTCCAGACCAGATCCCCCGGGCCGTCGGCTAAGTCTGGACGCAGGATAGTCCACATAACAGGCCCTACGCTAGTGACTGTCCCGCTGCACATCACTTCTAATCTGGCTTTGGGCGTTCTGCAAAGAGGAGGAGCGGATCGGATCGTACAGAGAGGCAAAGACAAGGACCTAGGAGAAAGGAAAGGAAGTGAGGTGGAGAAAAAGGAAGCTGAGGAGGAGGAGAAGTCAGATACAAAGCGTGTTTTGGACGTGGGTGAAGTTGAAGGTGAGAGAGGAGAAATCGGGAGACGGCAGTGTGAATGGGAGGTGGAGCCGACAGAGACAAAACGACCCAAAAGTGAAGCATCGAACTCAAACCAAGAGGATGAGTACATGGGTAAGTCGATGAGCAAAACGCTTTATCCAACTTCAAGTCAAATTAATGCTGGAGGAGCCTCTTTCTCAATTGTTTCCATAAAAAGATGTTCCTTCAGCTGTATTTTGTTCACATTTTGGCATAACACAATTTTCACTAGCCTATAGTTTAAACTTTCTGCACAGTGCACCTTTAAAAGATTGTTTCTGATGAATCATCTTTCAATTTCACTCTACTTGGTAATTTCCCTGAAAATAAAACCACAAATGTGCCCAAATGACAAACAACAGTAGATACAAACACAAGGAATTGCTCTGTGGCTGAAGCTGATCACCTGAGCTTTGTACAAGTCTGTAACCTTTACTTTTGGTTGCATTGTCATTGTTAAACTACAGCGTTTCGACTGACTAGAGCGTGACTACAGTCTGACTGGTGACATTTGGCGACTGATAATTAGTCTTTTCTCGCGTTTGTAGCTCTTTTGGCCAAACCTATAACTTAAGGTTTTTTATATTAAACACTCCACTGCACAGTGGTTGTTTACAGTCTCAAACTTTAGTATGTAAGCCTCTACTCCCGTCGTGCCAAGCATCTCTTTGTGTGACCCGTATGCTCTTAAGCGGGAGTTGAACCTGACAAATGCATTGAGCCAAAGGGAACGCACCCCTTTGCCCAGTTTGTTTGTTGGTTCTTATACCTGGGGGAGTGAGTTTCCCCCCCACGACCACACTTCTCCAACCTGGTACCTATGGGGTTTACGTTGGTCTCGGTTACATATGTACAGCAATTTGATGTTTTCCCCTGCACGTTGTTGACAAGCCGAACAAATAGTCATGCCAGGTAATTGTTACCCAAATTTCCGACAACAATCTGACCTTAAATTATTTGAGTAAGCCCACTGATGTAATATACTGTATATCTATACATTTTATCAATACAGTATATTAAATTTGTAGAATTTCTCAAAAAAGTTATAGTAATTTACCAAAAATGTGATATGAGCCAGCAAATAGTTTTGGTTGAAGTTCAGGTGTAGAGTGATGGGCGTTCATGGGCAATGCGCGCGCACCCGTCCTGCAGAAAGAACCTCCGCACATAGACACAAACAGGGAAACAAGTCAAAAAAGCTCCGTTGTCAACTAACGTCAAGAGTTTATCACTATGAGAAAACAAAAGTTATGCTGCTAAATTAACATTTATGGATGAAATTTGATCTTACAACCCTTAGAAGTTACATTCAGGTGAGTGAGTAAAACGGCGAGAAAAACACTGCCTCAAGCTTCAGGGACAGACCGTTCATACCTGATGAAAGCAGCTAGCTGTCGTCCCGTTTCGTTGTTTAATTCGAACAAGTTTCCCAATGTAAACAAATGGAGATGAGCTCTTTCTGCATGACACGCGCAGTAGGGCGGAGAGTGACATCGACCGCAAATCCCTCTATTGCACACATGCAAAAATGTCATGTAAAGATGTACTATCTAGCCTTGCTATTGCCACGGGCTGACCAGTTGTTTTTGGTCAGTTTATTGCCATTCTGCCATAGCTCTGGATCCTCAGGGAGGTCATGAAGCATGTATAGTTGGGAAAATTGGTTGAAAAAGCAATAAACCACTCAAATAGAGCTTTTCATACTGTTTTTTTGAAAGCCCCAGTTTAGGTTAAGTGTAGGCTATTTGGTTTATGGGATGAGACAAAGCTTACGGGGTTCTGCTGCTCTAGGCAATAACTTCTAGGGAGAAGTTACTTGAGCAGTTTGTGGACATACACCTTAAACGTTAATTAGTCAAATACAGCTGGCAAACTACACTTTATTTTGACTGTATTTTAATCATTGTTTGTAACCTCTTCACAGATATGGAGGTCAAAAGTCACTATGAACCTGAAACGACAAAGGTTATAGATGACCCTGTGTTTGACCCTACATACTCGCCGTTTGACCCAGAGGAAGTGTTAAACTCAGCAGAAGTGGACGACCTCACTCTGTCCGGATACGTTCAGGACAACTTTGACTTTCTGGACCAAATGGACTGTAGCATCATGGACTGCAGCGTGTCCAACCAGGTCAGTGCTCACATCATCCAAACGTTCTTTACCAGATTTTTATCTAATGCCTTCTGTGCTTCTTTATGATTCATTGTGAGGAGTTTAGAAGTGCTTTTCATAACTCTCAGAAAGCAGAGAGCAACAACAAGCATGCTTCTAAAAGGATTCATTATTAGACATAATTGGGGCACTTTTATTCCTGATAATCTTAGACAATATATCTGGGTTTAAGTTATTGCATTTTTTCTGTCTCTTCCCAAGTGGAGAGTTCAGGTATTTCAGAGTCCAATTCACAAGTAAAAAATAATGGAGCTTAATGCGCCATCCTTTCATCCCATAAGAGTGCGCACACACCAGACGCACGGCTGCAGCGGTGCCGTTCAACTCTGTGCCTCAATCCAGCTTTGTTGATTTAGACGCGTCTCGAGCCAGGCGATGCGTTGTGGTGTGCGATGGCCTTTAGAGATAAGATGAGGAGTTTAGTCATACGGAAGGAACTCGAAACCGAGCCACTGACCCTTCAGGGCTAGAGGAGCTATCTTAATCGTATGATTTTTCTCTGAGAAGACAGTTGTAATAAGCTATAAGCTCGAACCTGGCAGTTTCTATGACGAAGGCGGAAGTCCTGCCGCCAAAATGGTCAGGTATGAGCTCAAAGCTTATTACAACTGTCTTATTAGAAAAAAATTATACGATTAGTAATCAAAGTAGACAGAATGAATTTACCAAGTATAATACATTGGAGCTATCTTAAGTGGCTTAGGCATTTGTTTGGATGCTTTCTGAACAAAGCTTTCCTGCCAAGACATTCCAGACATGTCCCACCTGGAGGAGGCCGCGATGAAGATCTAGAACACATTGGACCTCAAGATCCCCTCGAAGGTGGAGGAATTGTATGTGGAAAGAGAAGTCTGGGCTTCTGTTCAGGCTACTGCCTCTGTGACCTCGAAAAAAAAAAAATAGATGGATAGATGGCTGTTGTTGGATTGTTCTTTAAAACCTATCCAGGCTGGCGCCACCTAAATTTCCTTTCACTCCAGCTGCTAGATCAGGTATCACAAGATGCCAGATGGTTTCCAAAAAACAGGAAGTACGGTCGTCCAGTCAGCATACAGGAGCAATATAGTGTCTAGACCAGAACCAACCGGAGTTGAGAGAGCAGACTGTGTAAAATCTCCTTTTTGACCTTGTGTCAAATATTAACTTAAAATATATTATACCTTTTAATTTGCAAGTCACATAGAAACGACAACAACTACTCTTTGTGCTCTACTTCCTGGACGACAAAACGACCAAATGAAGTGATTGGGTAAATAAAAAAGTCCTTGCTCACTGTGAAGCGAACAAAGACCAATGATGGTTTCCTCAAAGTTAACTGAAACCGATTGCTGGATCAGACTATTCTAAACATATGAAAGTTTTGAAAAATGCTTCTAAACTCATCATGGTAAAAAATTTGGAGGCTCGGAATGAAAAGGATAAAACATTTAGAATTACAGCGCCTTAAAGCATTTGTAATTTGAGTCTAAATCTGTGTTATTTGTTTCAGGTCAATGAGTTTTCTGTGGAGCCTCCAGGACACTCCGACGAAGAGTACGAAACGATGGACCGCTCACAGCCCGGCCACTCTCCCCTGCCTCCTCCCAGTCTGGTCGTATCACCTCCCACTGTCCCTCCTCTGGCACCTCCCACAACCCAAAACACCAGCCCCGCTCGCCCTGTCAGTCTGGACATCTACACACGTCACAGCAAATCACTGAGCCTGCCCTACATGACGTCTCCGGTGGAACGTCCCGGCGCGTCAAGCTCCGAAAGTGAAGACGACTCAGGCAGCGATGAGCAGGGATACATAAGCAGCAGCGAGGGAGAAGATGGTGACGATGAAAACATGTTTGTGAAAAGCTTACCATCTGATTTCTTTCTAAATAACTTGGCAAACACGGAAATACAACACGATATCTGCGAAAAATCAAGTTTAGAAGTTGACGAACAAAATGTATCAGAAGGACAAGCTTCACAAATGATTCAAGATGAGATTTTAGTTGAAGAAAATGAGCTGTATCAAACTGAAAAGGACATTCACAGTTTGGAAAGTGAAACTAAAAACTTGCAAAATGATAGTTTGGATGCAGCTGAAAACCTTGCAGAGAAAACAAACCAAGATTTTGTGGTTGGACAGACTTCAGAGATCACACAAGATGAGTTTGATGAAAATGTGATAAAACGTGTGCCAAGTCAAACTATTGAAACGACGGATAAGGACTTAGATGAAAGTGAATCTATGGTAATGCAAAAAGAGACGCTTTATGAGCCAGTCAGAGACGATTTGGAGGCGCAAAGAGAACAGGAAGTGCATGGTAATGAAGAAGAAATGGCAGAAATCTTAGAAGCAGATCCACACGAAGAAACCGATGCAGTTGAAGAAAGGTGAGTTGGCCTATTTCTTTATTTATTAACACTCAGAACAATACATCTAAATAAGAAAAAGCAAAAATAACTAAGAAGTGTCTATTTTTAACAAAATAATATTTTTTGTAAAGAATATAAATGGGCCAAAAACAGGTCCTTGTGGAACACCAGTGACAAATTACACTTAGGGTTTTATTTATCGATCCAGGTGCCAAATTATAAATAAAAACTGAAACTAAGCAAAATTGCACCAAATTTAGTGATATAACATCCTCCCCATGAAAAAACCCACCTATTTTTGCATATTGTCTGTTTGATTCACAAATGTTACTTGTGTCAAGTATTTGATTGACTTTGTTATGTTAATGGTTTTGCACATTCACCTGGAAAGTCCAAACATTACTACAACTTATAAATTAAATATATCGTCTGGCCACCATGTCCCCCTTTTGGATGTCTGTAGCCGCGATTGATAAATTAATTATACCACGGTCATTGAGAATGCCAATGCTAACTGCCGTGCGTTAAGAATGCATAACACACAGGTAGTTCAGGCAACAGCCAAATCACATTCCAAATCACTGCTCTGTGGCCGTCCCCATAACAACGGGTAAATAAACGCTGCCAGTTGAGAAAGTGAGCCATAAATACAGTTGATTTCAATGTACATTTTAATATTTTTCGACCATCAAATTTTTGAAGACCCTATTTACCTATTTGTTGTTAAATTAACAACTTATGCTATCTACTTTTTCATGCCAACAGTTGCTATAATTTCATTGAGCCGGGCTCATCACTATAACAACAACCAACCAAATGTAAACAACTTCTATCAGTGTGGAGGAACTACATTTGTGTAAAATAATAATAATAATAATACATTTTATTTATATAGCGCTTTTCTAGACACTCAAAGACGCTTTACAGACAAACGCACTCCGCGGAGGAACACCACTCCGCTTCGCGTCGTGGTGTTCTAAGACTCCACGTCGTGCGTTAAAACTGCATAACGCACGGCTCCTCGTTGTTTATTGCTTACTTACTTAATTGAGACACGCACATTCTGCCGTCTGAAAACCAACATGGCTGCTTCCGCCGAAAAAAATATATGATAAAAATATCACGTGGAACTGAAAAACATCACAGATTTCTGCAGAATCAATGAACAATTAAAAACGATTTTAATGTGAGGTGAGTGAAGTTAGATTTTGGTCTAAATGACAGACGACCAATCAGCTCCTTTGTTTCATCTGCGTCATACAAATAAACTAATCTGTTTGGACGGCACCATGTAGATTTGATCTGAAACGCAGGCGGAGGGCGTGGAGACCAGACCCACTCTTCACAGTTTGTTTGCTGAAGCGTGGGTTCTGGATCCCGAGCAATTTGCACATGAGAAAATGCTTTACATATTTCCCACAGTAATCTTTTCAAATAGAAATAGTAAACTTAAAATTAAAATTGAGTTAAATGCATTTATTTGTTTATTTTTAATTGAAAGTCAGTGGGACTTTCTTGGTGAAATACCAAAAAAGTCCCGCTGAGATTCAGAATCTCTTTTGCAGGGAGCCCTGGGGGAACTATTAACTATTGTTTTCTATGATCACTCCAGTTAAAAAAAACATATTCAATACCAAGTCATAATCGCAAAATTGCTTCTTGAAATCATCTGGCGATTTTGCTTAACTTCTTTATTTTAAAACAACAAAACGGGACGAGAGCAGCTGTTTAGATCAAGTATGAACCGGTCTGACAGACGTCTGTATCATGAAGCTTGATACAGTATTTTTCTCTCCGTTTTTTTCACTCACTTGAATGTAACGTGTCTGAGTCGTAGGGTCGAATGTCATTCACAATCATTGATTGCATTTCAGTTTTCTGCAGCTCAGAGTCTTCCTGAAGATGTAAGACAAGCCTCGACTGTGACTATGTTTGAATTTAGGCTCAAAACATTTTTGTTTGTTTGTGTATGTAACTAAAAAAGCTTTGTCTTTATTTCTATTAAAGTAAATTTTATGATGACTATTTATATTTTTAATCATGTTGTTTTGTTTTATATTGTAATTTTGATGCATCTTTTCTTGCCTTGTAAAGCACTTTGAATTGCTTTATGTATGAATTGTGCTGTACAAAATAAATGCGTCATGCCTAATCATGCTCTGTATCTGTTGCAGTTTTGAGCCAGCAGATGGCGTCACAGAACAACCCAATCCCACTGAAGAAGAACTGGACCAACTGGACCAGATACTTTTACAGGAAATGGACGTGATGGACAGTGAAGACATCAAATCTGATAATCCACAGACTCAAGATAAAGAGGAAATTACAGGCGGCAATTTGGACTCAACGAAAGAGGAAGTTTGTCAGGAAACGGAACAGATAGAATCGGACGGTGCTGATATAGTTGTAAATATTCTTCAAGAACAAAATGATAATGAAAATATTTTTAAAAATGAAACTGGTGAGCAAAAAAGTACAGAAAACATTTGGGACGAACTTGAAGATGTTGTTTGCGAAGTGATCGAGGACATGGAGACGGAAGCAAAAGCCACCGAAAACTCAACAAACGATGGCAAAGATGTAAATAATGTTGAAAATGAGACTGTGGTTTTACAAGAAGACCAATTTGAACCTAATAACAAACTTGAAGATGGACCTTTTGAGGCACAACATGACCAAGATGTTGCTATCGATGCTAATGCTAAAGAGGCTGTAGAAAAAGCTAGCCAAAAGTCACAAAATTTAGCGCAAATTACAGACAAGGAAATGCATTCAGCAGAGCATTTTGAGGATGAGTGTAACCAAGAAGCTAATGCTAAAGATGTACCTGAAAAACACAGTCAAATGTTACAATCTCTAGACAAGGAAATCCATTTTGACTCGCAAAGTAACCAAGATGTTGCTGTCAATGCTAATGCTAATGATGTTGCTAGTTATGCTAATGCTAAAGATGTCATAGAAAAGTCAAACCCAAACTTAGCTCAAAACGAGAAGGAAATCCATTCGGTTCTTGGCGTTGGCAGCAAAGTTGTGACGTCAAAATTGCCGAAAGTTTATCAGGTAAAAGCGGTGCCGATCGTCCCGCCAAAACCACAGCACTGCAAGCTAACAGCGCTAATGCTACGACAGCAGCAGCAGCAGCAGCAGCAAAAGGAAAGATCCCACGAGGAGAAAAGGTTTAGCTACGGAGCGGAGGTAGAAGAGCAGGTGAACGTGGCGTCTCGGTGGAGAGACGGAGAGGAAAGCACCAGGACACCGAGCATGTGTTTCGACGAGGCTGTGGCCATCGCGACGCTGAGGAGAGGCAAAGGCAAGGACAACGACAGAGACAGGCAGAAAGAGTAGATAAACGTGTACATTTGAGGGGTGGAAGAAACAAACTTAGAACTCAGGAAACATCGAAAAGTGCAAAATATTGTAATATCTTGACTTCATTAAATAATGCAGCCCAAAGACTGCTCACTATTTAGTCCCGAGAGTAATTTTTGCATTCATTTTCCACTTAAAAAATAAAATTATGATTCTTTTTTTGCAGTATTATTGTCAGCAGTTTTATTTTATTTATTTTTGTTGTAGAAGCTGTAAATTGATGTAGCCTAAGATAAAAAGGAAAAAGGATCACACACAGAACTTGTAAGCAAGAACTTTATTGACTCAACATTACCACAAAATAAACATATATATTGTTGTGGGTTGGGGTTTGGGGCTTCTATTGAGAGCCAGCTGCAGGCTCCTGAGCTAGGGTGACCAGATGTCCTGCTTTGTGTGGGACTGCACAGCATTTTCATCCCAATTCTCACGTCACGTAAATTGGAGCTGTGCCCCGCATTTCATTCAGTGTCAGCTGCAAAACACTGGGTGCGAGTTTGGTGCAAGGCGCGGGACTCAGAAAGACTCAGAAAGTGCTTAAACCAATGTACACAGGCCCCGGTGCAGTGGGAGCGCACGTCCAAGAGTCGCGCAAGTGTGCAGAAAGAGTCTATTTTTGTCGAAGGTTGCAGCGGTCGGATGCGGCTTTCAATTTATAATACGAGCATTCTCGTCCACGTGAATCCGCGTGGCTTTGGGCATTAACAGACCGCAGTGGACTGGAGCTGATACGGGAGGCGTAGACGTGTCCTGTGTGACGAGAACAGACGAAAGACGTGATAAATGCGCGTGGACACCGGAGCAAAGCTGCACAAACCGAGAGAGAGAGCGCTGGGCGAGGGCGGTTTGGATTTGTAAGTGAAGAGTTATAAACTTTGAAATAAACTGACACGTGGTTAAAAACAGAATGTAAAAATATTACAAACTTACTTGTTTTCATGTTCAAAAATGACTATAGGTGTAATATTTAATGTGTCCACACCAGAAATGAGACAGGTTTACGCCGAGCTCACACTGCGTACATTACAACTCCGGTGCAGCTCGAGAGTCACTCGCACGGCAGACACTCCAGTGTCTCCAGTCCAGCCAATCTGATGCTCCGAAAGCGCTTAGTGATCTATAGCCTTTCTTGTGAAGTTGGGGAAATGAAACGACGTATACAGGAAATAATTCTAACAAGTGTAAAGTGCATCTGGTACATTTTCAAAATAAAACCTATCTCACCTTTGTTACTTTAAAATCTTACATTGAAGAGGCGGGACTTATCAGTTCTGTAGTTTTGAACATTAAAGTTGGGGCAACTAACTTTTTTACTTGCAAGTTTGTAAACTTTGTGTTTTCCACCTAAAAGTATATAATAAATGCAGCCATTTGTGAAAAAAAATTGATCACTGAGTACTGTCTGAGTTGAATAATAAAGAATTTTATTTCTAGGAGCGGAATGTTGCTCTCTGATTGGCTGCGCCTGGGTGGTCCTCTCCAGTCCCACCTTGCTGTCTACAAAAAATGTGTATAAGCCATAATTGCAATCAAAAATGGATATGTGTCGACATCAAACGTGCTGATGGATTTATGAGAGGAAGATTTAAAACAGAATTTGTGTTTCTTGTTTGATAATCAGCTACCCCACCTTTAAGTAAATTGACCTCTTTCTGTTTCTAAGCAGTTGTACATCAGTTTTGTGTTTTACAAAGTTATAAATTACTGATTTACATGTATTATAGTTTATTCCTAAAAACATAGAATACATAGGTCCCCTTTAAGAGTTACACAAGATACATATTCCCTTCTTAAGGTGGTGTTGATCCAGTTTTGGCTTTTACTTCTGAATATTGGGTTCGATGCTCCAGCTCAGTTTGGAGACGTGAAAGCCGTGAGCTCTGAGCACCTGCACCAGCTGCAAAATAAGACCAGGATTAGATTATATCACATTTATTTTATTAGGATTGATGGACTTTACCTGCTGCAGGAGCTCTAATTGGAGAGAAGGATCAGCCATGTTTGCACTGCTCTGGAAGCTCACTGTGACTTTGTTCATCAGCGTGTACACTGTTAACAATTTTTTTTTTTTACCATCAGTTTCTATATACAGTATTATGGTTGTTTTTGGGAAATATTATTCAAATGATCTAAACTGGGGACATATTCTATCACATCATTCATGAAGAGTTCAATTGACCTGCAATGGCAAGACTTTCATTGTTGTAGAGTTTACTTTTACCTCTGTGGCAGATGAAGGTGTAGCTGTTTGCACATCCAATGCTGATCCACTCTCGCATCTCATTCTCAACCACACAGAACAGCTCGACTCCATTGGCTGGATGACCTGGTGGCCAGTTGCTGAATGTGACTGGAGATCCATCGGTCCACACCCAGGGCTCTCGGGACAGTCCAATCCACACCATTATGGCCGGTTTGGAGTTAAAGATTTTGACATTAGTCTCAGCGTCCTCGATCATCACCAGGTCTGTGTGGTGCTGTCGACAGTAAGCTACAGCATCAGACCACGTCATTCCAGAAGAGACGTACGTGTAGCTGATTCCTGAGCCAGTGTCTAAGCAAATGAAGAGAGGACACTGAAGCACAAATACAATCAAGAAGTTAGTGATTTGTTTCATTGAAAATCTGCTGCTATAGCCTCAACTCTTGACGCCATTTCCTGGTGATTTCAGAACGCAGGACCCTCCCCAGTAATAAGAGATCCTAGTACTGTATGTCCAAATGTTGTCTGGGTATTTAAGGTACCTTCAGTTGGCTCAACACTAGAGTTTAGGAGCTGTGCTGCTGGTCTGTCCCCTGTGCAGCTGGTCTCTCCCCTGCCCCATGAGATCATGGTTTAATTCACAACTGTGCTTTAAAGCAGCACCGGAAATCAAGTCAGAAAAAAGTGGGAGACGAGAATGTTGAGTTGCGATGCAAATCAGAATTGAACAAGAGACAAATGAAGTGACCAACTGCACTGCTCCTGTTTGCAGTGCCCTGGGGTCTCATTTATGAAGCCGGCGTACGTAAAAAATTGGGTCAAAAGTACGTGGGAGATTACGCGCGTGGTTTCCTGCGTCAATTTTGGGATTTATGAAAAGAAGACTTGACGTGGGATTTTACGGGTGGGACCGCAAGCTCTGGGGCTGCCGTACGCACTTTCAGAGATGAAGCAGGAGGAGATCTGTGTTTAGCGGAGGCATTCTGAGGAGGTTTGTGTTTAGTGCACATGAGGTACATGACTTTTGTTCATATTTCCAACAAATATAATAACTTTAATCTAATCACAACTACTTTGTGGAAAATGAAGCT
The DNA here is from genome assembly GCA_038363315.1 of Mugilogobius chulae. NCBI lineage: Eukaryota > Metazoa > Chordata > Actinopteri > Gobiiformes > Gobiidae > Mugilogobius > Mugilogobius chulae. The sequence continues at coordinate 18,798,827 of CM076395.1, forward strand.
TAGGTCAGTGTTGTCATTTAGAAGCCGTATACGTGCACGGGAGCGCATGATTCACATTGTTTTATTTAGAGAATCTGAAGCAATCTGGACATTGTCACAGGACCTTTATAACAAAGGTCCTGTGATCACGCACGAGTGGCTCCCTGATCTCTCACACACGGTTTATCCAGCGCACACACATCATCACCACATACACGCGCATACACACTTATCACGGCATACGCGCGCGCACAGGCACACACATCGCTGTAGCAGTGTGGATAATATCCCACTCCACACGCGCACTCAAACGTCAAGCCTACAGCTTCCCTCGCTGCCCCTCTTTTCATCTTCATCACGTCTCACACACTGCACATTTCAGTCTCTCGTCAGCTCGCGCATATGTGCACGCTCAAACTTCCACGTGCATTTATAACATCACGCATATGAAATATCATATCCCGTTGTTGTGCGAACCTTCACAGTAAAGCACAGTTCTAAACTAAAGTCGTCACATCTAAAACAGGCCGATAAGTTTGTCAGACGAGCAGAGTTCACGTCAGAATCCTCTCTGCTGCTGCTCCGTCTCTCTCTCCTCCCCTTTTCCTCCGTGTGTCAGTCAAACAAACTGGCTCATTATCGGTTCATGAATATATGAATGACTTTTTGCATGGACCTTTTATGCTGAAAAGAGGCGTGAAGAGGGAGTGACGTGAGGCGGGGTCCGGTGCGCAGATTTTTTTCCAGCTGTGGAGAAAAGTGAGAAGGAAATGACCTGCAGGAGTGCGTACGGAGGCTTTTGTAAATCTCAACTTTCTTTTACGTAAATGAAAGTTGGATTTTGCCGCAGCGTACTTTTTCACGCACTTTTCATAAATGAGACCCCTGGGCTTTATGTTCTGAATGGATTCTGTTCACTAGGAAAAGAACGCGCTAAAGTCTAAAGTCTAAAGCCACAAGTCTAGTTGCAGGTAGAAAAGAAACAAAATTAATGCGTGAAAGTTGAGACACGTGCAAATGGCGCGCATGCACATTATGCGCATTCACGTGACGTGTGTGCACAATGGGGCGTATTATTTTGGGCACCCACCCAAGAAAACACAAACGGACGCCTGTGTGCCATCGAATGCAGTGACCTATGTCAATCTGAGATCGAAAGACTTTAGTGCATAAACCCCTATTAAACTAGTTTTGCAAATGTACTTTAAAAAACAAGTAAAAGTTCTTTATTTGTTTGAACCTTGAAAACTTTTGTCTTTGTAAGTATTTGGTGTTTACAAGCACCTAGTTTAAGGTCACCATGCATATATTTTGATATTATTTATTTTGATTGTTGAGACGCTAACTATAACTGCCTTATAGCATGTGCTACTTTACTATCAGCTATTTACCTTGAATTTTGTTTGTAATACACACCTTTGTGTATTTTCAGTTACAAAATAATAATCATACAAGAAACTTAAAGTAAATACAAATGAGTCATTCTATAATTAGGGGTACATTTGATGTCCATAGGTCTGTTTATCAACTATAAATTGATTGTTAAAAAAAATCAATATTAATTACTCATTTCAATTAATTTAACATTTCCCTTTCATTTTATTTACAAATCCAACAGATCCCATAATTAATTTTTTTTTTTTTTAAAGTAAATTTTGTGTTCAGATGTGCTGTTTTTGGGTTGTCTGCTTTGCTAAATATAAGGTTTAGTTCTTCAAAAAAAAAGAAAATTGCGCCAAAATTTCACTCATTTTTTGTTTTATAAAACGTTTAAAAAGCATGAGAAATATGTTTTTAAAATTGTTTTTGATTTAATGCGCATACATTTGTTTATTTTGTTAGTGTCCAAGAAGTAATGTCAACTGTGTTACCGGTCAACCCCCCCTCCAATAACTAAATAATGGTACAGTCCAAAGTTCAATAGACCCATTTACTGTTAGTAAACAAAGATGGCTGCGCGCGCTAACTGGAGCCCTGAGTGGTGCCCAGTCTCAGGCTTTTCAAGCTACGCAGGTGCATTTTCAATAATAAATCGCAAAACGCTCTTTAAAAACTCAATTTAACGAACAGAAAGCGACTCCAGATCCATGTACAGTTATCTACTGAATGTTAGCATGACGTTAGTAAGTGTCTCGATAGCGACCTGATATTTACTTATATTTGATGGAAAAAAACTCGTGTGCACAAGAGAAAAGCTTTGAGCATACAAATCCCTTGATGAGTTTGACGACGTAATTTGCGGAAAAGCTGTTAATTATTTATCAATTATCAGTGGAGAATTAGACTCACAGTAAACTGCACCTGTGTGGCATTATTTTGTGCTGATTTCTACAGAAGATTATTGCATAAAAGACTCCAGGCATATACTTACATGACTCTGAGGCCATGTATTTGTTTTGATGGTGATCCCTCATTTTTTCTATAGATTTTAGCGGCAAGCTAGTTAGCCCGAAAAAATCACGAGTTATAAAATGTGTCAACTGGTGCAAACCCAAGGAACACATTAGGAATGGTCAGAGCTTCGTTTGAAGTCATTGTTAAGTTTTCTAACCGTTTAATATCGTTAGTACAGCTTACTCGTTTTGTATAGAAACTTATGGGGAAATCTGCGGAGGCTCCAGTGCGGCTCCGCCCCCAAAATGACGTAGGCTCTGAACGGGTCTATACCATGTGCTGTCACTGTCTTTTTGGAGGGAAATTTGAAGAGACAATGGTAAGTATTTACTCCTCCTCTTCAATATTATGGCAATCTTAGTGTGTTTGAGCCATGCCCTCTGTGTGTATAGGGGTGTGACCAGAAGGAGGTGCTGGGGGGTTGGCTATATGGGGCAGGCCCTCTCCTGCGACACTCAGGTGTTCCTGATGTGATCCGGGAAGCACACAGTTGTTGACCGCCACGACTGGGTCTTTGTATGGTTTTATCTTTTGATACTAATCAGATTTTAACGTTGAAAGAAATCTATATACAAGGCTGTGTCCCATGTACATGGGTAGCCTAGACAGGCACCTTCTCTTCCCCCTTCCTCCTCTGTCCCATGATCTGAGTGTATGAGTGTGTGTATGATTGTGTGTTTTGTGTATGTTTGTGTTGTACAGCCTTTTTATTATGTCATTGTTCCAGAATCCTGTTTAGTCTTTGTTTATTATTTGCCACCTCGGCTAAGGAGACCACACCCGCACCGGCATCCATCCACCCGCCGCCCATGAGCAGAGAACTCAAAAGCAGCGAGAACCCAAACGAAAGCCACCAGGACACGTCTGAGGACCACAAGGACGACACCAGACCCAGAGAGCGACCCGGACCACCATCCACCCCGGACTCCCTCCCGCCATACCACAGGCAACTGCACTGCCCCCAGGGCCGGCCCCCTCAGGCACCCTCCCCTCTCTGATTATATTTATTTAATTTTCCTTCGCTCCGAAATTGTTTCAGTCCCTATACTTATCTGTCTTGTGTGCTTGTGTTTGCTGCTACGTTGTGTCTAATTGCATTAAAAGAAGGCAGACATTGTCCTGCCAGCCTGAGTGAGAGTTTGACTTTCCCTAATTCTAAAGTGGTGCATTAAAACAATCTAAACAATCTGGGAGCTTCCAGGTCTGAATCAATTGCTCCAATCAGTTACATAACAATCATGAAGGGTACCCAAGTCAAAGCCGACCCGGGAACACAACAGCCGACACCGCATACACCCAAGAGGGAAAACCCGAGCGACAAGGTAGCCCAGACCACCCCCAGATCCAAGCAGACTCTTATTTTGAAAGAAATAAAACATGTATTTTAATGAAGATTTTTGCCTGTCATGGAGTTGCCTTTCAAGACGCCAGAAACGAGAGAGGCGCGTCACTTACTACAATCCGGATCAGCATCAATTAGCGGTCTAAAGAATCTAGACTGTACACAAGTCAACAAACTAGCTTCAGACTCTGTCTTGTTGTCGGACAGTTGGCACTTTGAAAACATGAGGAAATCGGCGTTGGGTCTCTCCGTGGGCTCGACTGCACTGGCGAGCTGCCCTGCCTGGATCGTTTAGAGAGAGACACGGCTCATCTGGGTACATTTTGGTGCATTCCCCGGCAATCTGCCGAGGACCAGTTTGGCGTCTGGGAAGTTGGCCCGCGCTGCGCACGAGGATCATACGCTGCGTAAAGAGCTATGGATGCGCGTAATGGAAAAGAGGACGTCCTTACGCGACAGGCACAGATTGACGCCGAGTCTACAGAGATTGACGCAGACTGTGTAGTTAGGCCTAAAGAAAGAAGAGCCATAAAGTTGACAGCTAAAGCCTTTGCGGACAAATTGGAGAATTTACAAAAAATCAGAAAGACTAAGTTAAATAAGGCTGCCAAATTAAGAAAGACTATACAGGCGTTTATTCAAAGGGGTCAAATTGCAGAGGTCCAAAGGATTCTCGATGAACTTCTAATTTTATGTGAAGATGCTAAAGCAGCTCATGATACTGTGATGGACATGTTACCAGACGTTGAAAGAGACAAGCATAACGACTGGTTTAAAGCAAAAATGATGGTAAATGAAGTGTTTATCTCCGATGTTAAAGCACATTTAGCTGGTCCAGAATCTTTGAATTTGAATGTTAACTATGATGATTTTAAAGATGAAAATAATGAGATTAATCCTAATGACAGTGCATCTATGTGCAGTAAAATGTCTGATCGAAAAAGCACATGTGCAAGTCAGTGTAGTAGCACATCAACAGCATTAATCCAAGTTGAGGCTGAGAGGGCTGCTCTACTTGAAGAGGCAAGGGTTCTCAAAGAAAGACATACTATTGAGGAGCAAGAACAACATTTGAAAAGGAGAAAGGAGCAGTTGGAGTTGGATGCAAAATTGGCTGCTTCTGCTGCAAAAATAGCTGTGTTGGAATCTTATGAGGGTGGCTCCAGAGTGTCTATTAATGCTAAAGTGTCCAGTCCAACTGTGACCGAGAGAAGGCTGAACTCATTACCAAATGTTTAAATCCAAATGCTAATGAATTTAAAGTAACAACACAATACGAGCCTGGTGAAACTTTTTCCTGGTCTCCTCCTGCGATATGCCAGCATTTGAGGATACCTTCAGTCGAACCGAGGACCACAGCTTATGTAAACACAGGTCAGGTGATACCTCAAAGGACATTTGCAGAATACTTGAGAAACAGAATGAAATGACTGCTGCTCTTATCAAACAACAACTGTTGCTGTCATTGCCATCAAGAGATGTTCCTGTGTTTAATGGTGACCCTTTGCAGTATATTTCCTTTTGTAGAGCATTTAAGCAAGGCGTGGAGGCCCGAGCCAGCAAAGGAGACTGTCTGTATTATTTGGAACAATTCACAACAGGGCTTCCTAAAGAACTGGTACGTAGCTGCTTGCATATGGAACCGGAAAGTGGCTTTATACGTGCTAAACAATTATTACAAGAGCATTTTGGTGACGAACATAGAATTGCAAGTGCATACATGGGAAGAGTATTTTCCTGGCCAGTTATCAAATCAGAAGATGTGGATGCTTTGCAGTCCTTTGCACTCTTTTTACGTGCATGTTGTAATGTTATGATGGACTTGCACTACTTGAAAGATTTAGACATCCCAACAAATATGAGGGCAATACTGGCCAAATTACCATATCGGCTTAGGGAGCGATGGAGAAATGTTGCATATGACATAATGGAGGGCACAAGTCAACGAGCCACTTTTAAAGATCTTGTGACATTTGTGGAGAGACAGGTGAAGATTTTGTCGGATCCTGTGTTTGGCAGTATTCCAGACTCATCTGCTAGTTCGGGTGGGTCAAGATTAAGGTCCCAGCCCAACACTGCCAGAGGGACTAGTTTTGCGACCACGGTTGCACCTCTAGCAGCACAGTATAGCGGTGTAGAAGCTGAGAGTGTTGGTTCCTGTGCTTCCTGTTCAGAAAGTCACCTGCTAGTGGACTGCCCGCAGTTTAAAGGAAAGGGTTATAATGAAAAGATTGGCTTTCTGAAGGAGAAAAAATTGTGCTTTGGATGTTTTTATCCTGGACACCAGAAAAGAGACTGTGAGAGTATCCCTACCTGTGATATCTGCGGAAAATCTCATCACGTTGTGCTTCACATTAATAGAAGGAATCACATGGGTTTGGAACATGAAGGTGAGCCAGCTGCTTCTCAAACTTGTGGTCTTACTGGGGCCGGTAGAAATAATTGTTTTCTCCCCATTGTCCCTGTTCATGTAAAATCTAGCAAGTGTGACAAAGTTATAGACGTTTATGCTTTTTTGGATCCTGGCAGCTCCACAACGTTTTGTTCTGAAGATCTAATGGAAAGACTGAATCTTTCTGGAAAAAGAACGCAGTTTGTCCTACAGACTATGGGACAGGAAAGGGTGGTGTCGACCCACTCTGTGACTGGCCTGAAGGTGTCTGGACTGGACACGGAGATTTACTATGAGCTACCACGTGTATTTACACAAAGTAAGATGCCTGTAAACACGGACAATCTGGCAAATATGAAGGACTTAGCTCTGTGGCCACTTCTTTCTAAGGTTAAAATTCCACCAGTCAGAGGTAAAGTAGACCTGCTGATTGGGAGTAATATGCCTAAGCTTTTAGAGCCTTTGGATGTGATTCCAAGTCAGGAGAATGGACCCTACGCTATAAAGACTGCTCTAGGATGGGTAGTAAATGGTCCGTCTGTAAATGCTAAATGAGGTAAAATTCTTTTGGTATTGGCTAGATTGTTAATGTGTATAATTTAAAAGCATGTCTCCTTATTTGTGTGTTATATAATTGTTCTTGGGAGTTAGGATCAATTATAGGGGCCGGAGTGTTTGAGCCATGCCCTCTGTGTGTATAGGGGTGTGACCAGAAGGAGGTGCTGGGGGGTTGGCTATATGGGGCAGGCCCTCTCCTGCGACACTCAGGTGTTCCTGATGTGATCCGGGAAGCACACAGTTTGTTGACCGCCACGACTGGGGTCTTTGTATGGTTTTATCTTTTGATACTAATCAGATTTTAACGTTGAAAGAAATAAAACATGTATTTTAATGAAGATTTTTGCCTGTCATGGAGTTGCCTTTCAAGACGCCAGAAACGAGAGAGGCGCGTCACTTACTACAATCCGGATCAGCATCAATTAGCGGTCTAAAGAATCTAGACTGTACATAGTGTGTGCGCTTAGAGCGGGATAATTAACCGTCAACTGTGTTACCAACATATTCTTGTGAAATTTCATTTGCTGCTGTATTTACAAATATGTGGAAAAAGAGTATTAAATATGAGTTGATCAAGGTCTTGTAGTGAAGGATGAGAAGTCTGGAGGTAGCACAAGGCCCCAACAATAGCCAAAATGTCAACCGTGTTACCTGTCAACTGTGTTACCCAGTATCTGTACACAGTTGACACTTTGGCCTCTATCTTGTGAAATGGCGCAGTTACCTTGCGCAAGCAGCTAGTCCAAAAAGTCGCCGCAGGCGCTTTTTGAAAGACTAGGCGCAATACGAAGTCTAAAAGGCGGAACCAGTTGGCGCTGATTAGAATAGGGTGGAGTTTGTGAATTTGAAGATGCGCATTGGACAAAACCTAAGAGTGTGGCCTTCCGCACGCTCTTAGAAAGAAAGTGTGAAAATGTTAAGAAAATGAACAACAGGTTATGGGCCTAATTAATAAAAATATGTAGGCCTCACACATTGTTTTTCTTGAATTAGGTCTATTAATTATTATTTTTTGTTTGTTTTATAGGCTGCACAACAAAGGCTGCATGATTCACGAAACGTGTAGACCTAGCTTATGTGAGGGTCTAATTCTGACATAAAAGAAGTAGGTTTGTGTCCGTGAAAAAAGATGAAGTTGTCCTCTCAGTCAAAAGCCTAGGCCTACAAGAAGAGTTTTCCTAAATGTGTTTTGCCAAAAACTAGGCCAGAACTCGGATTGGCCGTATGGAGATATCAACAGAGTAAATTATCACCTCTATGTCAGTTTTTATTTTTTTGAAATACGTTCAGTAACCACGTAGTTACAGAACAGCAAAATAACAAAACCAAAAGCAACACAATAATGAATCTAGCGCGAGTCGCGGAGATCGCTGCCGCTGCGTCTGCTGCGTGAACCGTGGAAAGGCGCTGCATTTTATTATAAAGACAAGCAAAAACAAGATGTAAAATGTTCATTACGGTTGGCTTTGTTCGTGTCATGAGCGGGTTGTGGAGTCTGCAGAGGAGCTGACGCAGGCACAGAACCACAATCAGACAGACCGGACTCACCCAGAGCCAGGTCTAGACCAGGACCCAGGACTAACTGCGGCAGGTCTCACAATGTATTTCTGTGTTTAAGAAGAAGCCTTTCTTATGTATTTCAAGAGGTTATAAGCTGCACTTTTACTGATCACATTTATTTACCAGTAAAACCACGTTTAAACACAAGCATGCAAATACTACACTTACCTTGTGTCAAAAGCAGCACATCCATGTCAAGCGTTGGTAACTGTCCTCACAGAAGAAAATTTAGGCTAATAAATCCAAACAACGACCGCTGTCCAGAGCGTGTCCTAAAGTTCTGTCCGACTGCTGTCGCTCTGTCTCTGGGTCCGTGTTTCTGCTTAAAACGCTCCAAGTAAGCACAGTCCTCCAAACGCATTTGCTTACGGGCCAACTTGCTCCATGTTCCCGGTGTGATGAATGATGTCGTCATTCCTTAGTCACGCGCAAAAGGTTTTTTAAATACAAGTTATAATAGTAAACTATAAAAACTATAAAACAGCAAATCTTGTAGGCTTTCGGCCAGAACTCATCCTCAAACTCACGAAGCTCCACCTGCAGGCAGCTTAGCTCCACCCTATTCTGATCAGCCCCAACTAGTTCCGCCTTTTAGACTTCGAATTGCGCCTAGTTTTTCAAAAAGCGCCTGCGGCGACTTTTGGCACTTTTGCCAGCGTCAAGTTTTGCGCCGCTTTCACAAGATAGAGGCCTTTGTTTAATTCATCCTCCCATGTCCATATTGATTGTTTTTTTAAACAAATATTGATTTTTTTTGTTATTACACACATTATTGTCTTATTACACTTGTATAACGTCAACTATTTACAACTTGCTTAACACACAAGATTTAAAAAAAAGCATGAAAGATTGTAAAAGTCTAATTCATGTTTTTGTTCGTGTCCTTTTATTTACTTGAATGAGAATGTCTGATGTCAAAAATTAAAAATCAAATTCAATTTTTCCAAACGTTTTTGTTAAGGTAACAACTGCTTATCTCAGAAGCAGGCATTCTGTCAACTGTGTTACTGCTGTCAACTGTGTTACTTTACCAGTCAACTGTGTTACTTGTGTTATTTTTGCCATAAATGTAAAAAAAATACTTTAATTAACTGTAACAAACAACTCTGTGTTTCTCTCTCTGGATAAATATATTGAATAAAAATGGTAAATGTTTCCAAATTCAGGGTTAGGTGGACTGATGTGGAAAAATATCCACCTTTCATGGTTTTCTCCCACAGAATCAACACTATAAAGCTCAAAATTCATAAATTCCCATTATTTAAAATGCACAACCTCAAAACCCTTGGTGAGTGGACTTAAAAGCTTTCAAATGGTTATGTTAATAAATCTGTAGAACCAAACATTTGTCCGTAACACAGTTAGACCTTAAGGTAGATTGTGAAAGATTTTCTCACATTTGTCAATTGTAATATTTGCAATTTAAATTGACCCCAAGAAGACTAGCTGACGCAGTATGCTGCTGATGCTAATGGGGATCTAATAAATAAACAAATAAACAAGAAAAGAATGCCATGTCTGCAGAGTTTCTTCATTAGTTTGCTGGCTGTCTAGCTCATGGATCTATTATATTATCTGAATAGGACACTGTTAGCTTGTAGCTGTTGTAAATCAGTCCCAGTGGTTGTTTCATTGGTAAAGCCGAGGTAAAATCCCTCTGTAGAGCGCAGTGCAAACACAAACTGCTCGTGTTTGGCAGAAACAAAACATCTACAACTTTAAAAACTGTCAGATTTTATGGAAATTCTTACCTAGTTTCAAACTTTTTTCCAGTTCAAAAGGTTTTAGTTTTGTATAAAACGTCTTTTTAAGCTTTAGCTTTGTCTACAGCTGCTCCCTCTGTAAGTCCTGCTATGATTGGTCATAACGGTCAGGCGTGAGCTTTCGGCTTCATTGGGATTCACTCAGCTCGAGCTCGTTCCACTCATCGCGCAAAGAATTATGTGGGAAACACAACTGCACACGTTCCATAGCCTGAAGCGCATCTGGCAAAAGGCTAAAGCTAACGGCCATGATGGCAACGAACGCCAGTGAGCACAGTTAGCTTTACTCACCGGTGAAGCAGACAGAGGCTGGTTTGTAACTACAGCCGTAGTCTTGCCATTGGCCAGTTGGCCTCATGACGTTACACACTTCATCAGGAGTATATCTGTTTGGCTGAGAAGGATAGTAGAAGTTTTGGTAGCCCGTTCGACTGTGTTTCCCTGTGGCCGACCAGATCCAGGAGTTACTGGCGTTCCCCATGGTTGGCCTCCAGTTTGTGATGTCGTCTGACAGGCCGATCCAGGAGTACACACTGGGCTTGGACAGCAGCTGGACGTCCTCCAAACTGTCATAAACGGCCAGGTCGTGGTAGTTTTCTTTGCAGTACGCTCGGGCATCATGCCATGTTTTTGTGATGTTGACGTAGTAGTATTTCCTCATGGGATAAAGCTGACTTGAGACCTGGCTGAACATGTTAACAATTGGTAATTGTTAATACACAACATTATACACACTGAGGGCGTTTACATACGCACAAATAACCCGGTTATTATCAGGGTTTTTAAATATCCTGGTTTTGTGTGTGTCCATGTAAACACCATAACCTTGTTATTTCATAACCTTGTTATGAAATAACCAGGTTATTCTCACTGGAATATTCTGATAATAACCAGAATATTGTGACATGTACACACTATAGCCTGATTTCAATAACCTGGTTATTAGAATATCCTTGTTATGAGAAACCAGGTATTCTTATTCTGATAATAACCAGAATATTGTGGCATCATATAAATACCATAACCTGATTTCTTGCGCTGGAATCAAATTGAGCATGTGCAAACTCAAGGAACTGATGTGGCAGAAGCAGTAAATTTCCCCAAATTACTCAAAATGTTCTTTTTCTTATATTAATTTTATAGCACTTATTCCCGTTTGGGGTCAGAACACTTATTATTATTATTTTTAAATTTGTACTATGTCAGCATTTTAAAACGATAAAGTAACTTGTAACACAACACAGCTATAACTCTGAACCGACCTTTCAGAATTCAGATATATTTTTCTATTGTTAAAATAACTTAACTGTGATCTACAGTCTGATGTTCTTATGTAGTTGTATTTTGTCACTTTGTTGTGGCAAAAACATGTTAAAAACCCATAAGGATTCATACATGCTTAGTTCCTTGCCATATCTGTGTCAATGTTGCCATAGTTACCAGTCTAAATATCCAAGATGGATACAGTCGGCAATGTGTCATATTTTGGGGGCGTGGCCTGCTTGGCGAGAAAATATATGCCACACCATTTTACAGTAAGGGAAGCTAAACTGTTTACCACTTTTAAGATGTTTTCTGGTAAAGTAAGTGTATTTTTAGCACAACTAATTCAAGTCGAGTTACAACCGGGTTTAAATGAAGGTTACTGATGTGGCATTATGTCAGAGAAGTCAACAGAAAGGCGCTAGCATCATGTTAGCATTTAGCTACTGTTAGCATTCTTGAATATATTTACATTGTTAGACCGTTGGATCGCTTTATTTATCTCTGAGTCTTTGTGTCTATATTTGACACAATATATTTCCACTTTTGCAGTTGTAGTTGTTGAGCAGTGAGTGATAAAGTTCATGTTTAGAATTCTCCACGGAGGTTCGTTATTGGGCGTGGCCTTTGATGCCGACTGTATCTATCCAGGATACTCTTGAGTGCACATGTAAACAGGAACATGAATATCCTGGTTTCTCTGAGCGCATGTAAACACCAGACCCAGAATATTGTCATAACCAGGTTACTGCTCGTCGTAACCGGGTTATTTGTGCGCATGTAAACGCACTCACTGACTACAGCTTATATCTAAAGTTGCACTAAAACACAGTTGGGGTAACAGACTGTATTTTATAAACAAAGACATTTTAAGAGTCAAAGATCTTACCTAGAAGCAACAGTAGCAGAAGGAGAACAGCAGCCATTCTTCGTCGCATCAAACAGACCTAAACATGATTATTACAATTACATACAGTAGGTCTACATACGGCCCAACAACTCATGGCTTTATGCAGGAAGCCTTTTCATCATCATTTCATCACTGCTTTAAACTGAATATTTATTTTTCTGCATTTTGGACATTTTTACAAGTTTTCTATAGCTGTATTGGCTTTAAACTTTATTAAATTTTAAACTGAAATCAAATTGCCTTATACAGTGTTTCTTATTAAAAAAAGATAGTTTGTGATTTTTTTTTTTTTTGCTAAATTAATTTTATTTCTTGTCTCTGATTGTGTTTTTACTGATTCATTTATTTTGCTACTATGTGTGCAGCACTATCTTGTTTATGAAACGTGCTGTACAAATCAAGATGGGTTGGAACTACAGCTGAATAGAGGTTATGCACTGATAGCATTTTATTCCAAAAATGCTTGGCAACATTTGAGTGGCATTTCTTCAATGTATTTCTTTGTTGTCGTGGCAATGGCTTGTCTGCTAACAAGTTGATGATTGGCTCAGTGCAGTTGGCTTGTTTTAATTCAAAATAGTAGATCCTGTACATACAACCATTTCCTGTTCAATTCTTTTCTATGAGGTGAAGCCACGCCCTATAATAGGACCGCCGCTTACGTCGCTCAACCCCTCACCTCTTACGTCGATTATAGCCGCATGCTGTAACGCTGCAGACACATGGATGTATTATATTTCTGGATTGGACTCCGCCCCCTCTTTCCCGGTGCGAGTGGCGATCAGGCCGCTCCACTGAACTGCAGCGGTTGGGCCCAAGAAAAATTTCCCCGTAGACCGTCAATGCATTTTTCGGCATTTCAAACTGTCCGTGCTCCGCGGACACGGCGCACACAGCGCCCACAGCTTTGCCAAAGGTCTCATAAACTTTTCCAATTTTTTCAATGCCCCAAATGCTTAAACGGTGTTTAGCCTAGCTGAACGCTCTGCTCGCGCTCTCTCGGCTCTCCCTGCTCAGGCCACCATCACACTGATCGGTCAGAACTTATCACCTGTCGCTTTTCTGACGTCACGATAGTGGGAGGCGCTAGCCTGTATTCAGGAAAGCGCAGAAGTAAAAATCTTTTTCAGCGTCAATGCGCCAATGAGCAGAAGTCATTGAAAACAACGGGCCACCATCTTGGACTCATCTTCCAGTTCTAATTATACTTCCATGTGCAGATCAGAGGGTTTGGTCTGCTACTCGTTGATAGCGCAATCACTATTTGGCAGCTAGCTGCGTGATAATGCCTTCAGTTAAAGTGCACATTCGTGAATAGTAACCATTGTCTGTTTATTCAGCTATTTGAATTGAACTAAAAGATGCGTGCCATTGACATAGACTGTGGGCGTCTAACGTGTTCAGAGGGATTTGACCTGCACAAACACCTGTGCCTGCGCTGTTCTAGAGTTCCATTCTGGTAAGCAGGTTCTAATGAGTTTCTGTCCATGTTTACTTTAAGATTGCAAATGACTGTTTGCTGTTTGTGTAGCTCCGATGGGTGCAAGGGGCCTGCTCCATTATGGTTTTTTTATTTATTTGATTTTTAATTGACTCCTATGACCAATGAAATGCTATTGTTGAACTATTAAGATATTCATTAACTTAATAAAAGCTGTTTTTGTAACTTGTGGTCTCATGTCTTCAGATGTGTCCTACTGTGCGGGGTTTAAATCTGGGTCCCTGTTCTCTAAATAATACGGTGGCATTTCAAACAAACTAGATCAAAACTTTAAAATTATTGTAAGAAGGTGTATTAGTGCCCTCAAACAAAAACTGTAAATTAACAGAGTGGAATCGTAACGGAAATTACAATTTGCCAGTGGAATTTTCTGTTTTTTTGTACCTGTTTAAACAAAAAATAATAATCTATACATTTGTAAAAAAAAAGAATAATAATAATAATTAAAACAAAAAGAATATTACTTTTTTTTTTTTACTTTTCAAACCTATTTTAAGTCCCTAAAGATTGTTTTTTGTTGAATTATCTTCAAGAATGATCAAAACCCAAAACTGGCTTGAACTACTGCCACCAGCTTTTACTCTTTTTTTATATTTACCAATAAAAATCTCCTGTTTTTAGTTAAAAAAAGGCTGGTTAAGGTCTGATTAGAATTTGCGTTATAACAAAACTCTAACAAAACACAAAATACCAATTAAATTATGTAATTTGTTTAATTCCTCAGCTTGTAAAGATAGTGAAAAAGACGTACCTGCGATGTCGTAAAAGCAAACATCGTCTTGATGTTGCCTCGGTCTTCTTGGTGTTAGAGTTGTTGCTGACTAGAAAATACAGTATTTTCATATGCAAACTGTGTCTATGTGTCGTGACACTGTGATTCTTGGATGCAGCCTGTGAACGGGAGAAACGGACTGTAACAATAGATCTGTTGTTATTCTGTCACTCAGATTCTTGAATTTTTAAATATATTTTTTACAACCATATTGTCAAAAAATATTTCAGAAAAAAAAATCCACATCTTCCAGAATCTTGTTCTGGGTTTATCAAGAATTTGTTAAAGTTCCTGACAAGGTCGACTATTTGATCCCAGCCAGGGTTGCAGTGACGTGTAAAGAACATTTAGTAAAATGTTTAGATAATTATATAAAGAATACAACAGGCTACTGTTTTTGTAAATCATTTACTTTAGATATTATCCAGACATCAAACAGATCGCTGCAGATGATCATTTGGATACCTTTATTAAAAAAAAGAAAAGACAACATTTGAAACATACTGTAGTAACACTGCAAAAGCTATAAACTGTAGAGGGCGATGCTTGCTCATAGACACAAGCCGTGGAAACAAGTCGAGCCAGCGCTGTTGTCAGTAAGAGTTGATCACTGTGTGAAATGAAACGACCCATAAGATCAGTTGTGTGAAAAAACGGCGAGAAAAACAAGCTTCAGGAAACAGACGTCTGTCAGACCGGTTCAGACCTGATCCAAACAACAAGGCCAAGTTGACTTGTTTTGATGTGACTGGCTGTTAGATTTCACAGAATTGTTTCACTGACACTCAGACATGATGTAACGTAACAATTTATTTCTTAAGAAAATTGTGTCTCAAGCCTCCTTAAACTCATGAAGGGGGCTGAACATGTTAACATTTGTTTATTATTATTACATAACATTATACACACTGGCTTCAGCCTCATTTCTCAAGTTGCACTGCCCCACTTCACTATAAAACAGTTAAAAGTGGGGTAACTAACTTTCTCTTCAGGTGTTAAATGCTATGTTCTGATTGGCTGTTCTTGGGTGGGTTTTCTCTTTTATTTTGTATTAGTCTAGTTTTTTTGTTTTGTTTTATACTTTATTGCTGTTGGGACTGGCTTCTGTACAGCTGAGCTATTCAAATGACGGCCCAGAGGCCAAATGCAGTCCATTAAAATGTCTTTCACACCAAGCCGAGGGTCGCCCGTCTGAATCAGTTTGGCAACTTTTGCCGACAGGCGGCTCACGTGTGTTTGGTGTAAATGGGGTTGTCGGGGGTCAGAGGAGCGCGGAGCAAGTCGTGGAGGCGGGGTTTTGAAGACTCGCAGGTAGAGTTGGTGTCGCCAGTTGCCGCAAATGCAGCTGTTTGATTGGCCCGTGGTCACAGGAGAACCAGTGAATCAGTGAGCAGGAATATAGTGCGGAAAACCGAAAATAACGCTTACGGAAAAACAGTAGCCGAGCATGGATTGTTGTTATTTACACGGGGTCAAACGGGACGTAACTACGAAGGAGAATGGCTACTATTTGGATCGAGGAAAACACGGGGGAGTTACGGCGAGCGCAGTACGAAGGCTGGACTGTGGAGGGAAATACGAGTTGAGCTTAATCCGTGAGGTAAGACTAGAAACATCTGTTTGCCGTCAAAGTTTGACAACTACTACTCACGTGCAACTTATGTTTCGTCATTTTCGTCAAGCATTGCATCACGCGCATGCTCACTCGGCATTTGTTTGACGACTCTGGCTGTTTGAGTCATGTTTGTCTGAATGTTCTTTCACATCGATGCGCCCCAAAGAGACGTGAACAGACAGTGCGTCGCTCCTCCCTATCGACAGCGACTGGGGGTTGTGTTGGTGTGAAATACCCTTAAGACGTATGTTTTGGCTCAGCTTGATAAAACAGACCTTACCCAATTTGTGTAGTTTTGTTATTCAGTATCCTAGAAAAATCTGTAATATTGCCAGACTCTGTTAGGCCACTTCAAAGCAAGGACATTGGCAACAAAATGTGCTTTTTTGCAGTTTTTAAATACCATTTCATTGCTAATGCTGTTGGAGATTTAAGCCGCTTCAACTGTTGCCCAACAAAGAATTTCCTCAGCAAACAAAATCATTCATTCATTCATTTTCTACTGCTTAATCCCGTTAGGGGTCGCGGGTGACTGGAGCCTATCCCAGTGACTTTAGGCCTTAGGCGGGGAAACACCCTGGACAGTGGCCAACTAGTCGCAGGGTTAGACAGACATTCACTCTCTTTCACTCACTAAGGGAAATTTACAGTGATGCCCAATTAACCTAAACATGCATGTTTTTAGAGGTGGGAGGAAACCAGAGAACCCGGAGAAAACCCACGGTGACACGGGGAGAACATGCAAACTCCACCCAGAGAGATCGTGAGATGTTGATATGGTCCGACCCGGGAGTCGAACCCACGACCTCCTTGTTGGGAAGCCAGAGCTGTAACCACTCTGCTACAAAATAAAAAACTTTTTATTTAAGAACATAAAGGTAATGAGTTGAACTGTGAGTGATCCTAAAATCTGTCAATGAAAAATGTGAGAAGCCTCAATGTTCCTGTTGTTTATCTGCTTGTTTTTAAGGTTTTATTGTTGTATTTTTTTCATTCCAATGAAAAGAGATTGTTCGTGAATAGTACCATTTCGAGTTGTTTGAGATTAATGAATATGTAAAACACATTCGTAGTTCAGTTTATTGCTCTCAGAAAAATTGTCCGGCTTGCTGTACAGGGTTGGCCTGGTGTCCCACCCTTTTGTTCTTTTATGCCGCCCATACGGCCCCATTTACTTTACTAATTCAAACTTGTTTCATCAGACTGTATTTGACAAACAAATACATGATTAAGAGCCAAAGATGTTACCTAGAAGCAAAAGTAGCAGAAGGAAGACAGCAGCCATTCTCCGTTGCACCGACCAGACCTAAACAGAAGTTAGGTAAGTTTAGGGCTGGGGCAGGTTAAGATTTACTTGTTAAAACCCAATGAAGATGTCGACATGTTTCTTTTGACTTTTCGTAACATATTGGCGTAAAAACGTCGTTAAAACGAGCTTATTGTACCTTTTTGACATTTCATTGTATATCTATGTTTTCTCCGAAGACTGGGCTGCTTAACTGCATCTCATATGTCGACATTACGATCCGACATTCTTTTAGTGCAGAGCTTTTTCTCACTTCTAACTAGAGTCAGTCGTCAGAGGTCGAAATTTACAATGTCTAGGCATTTGTTCTTTTGTTTCAGTTTAAACTTTAGATGATATAAGTCAGGTCTTTTAAGAAATCGATGGTAAATAGTTTAAGGTCTGATTTGAATTTGCCTCATAACAAAAATCTCACAAAACTGCAAAATACCAATCAAGTTCTGTTATTGCCAATAACTTGAACTCTGCAAAGATATCAAAAAGACGTACCTGCGATGTCGTAAAAGCAAACGCCGTCTTTACGTTGCCTCGGTCTTCTTGGTGTAAGTGTTGTAAGTGCTGACTATAAGATACAGTATTTTTCATATGCAAAGTGTGCCTATGTGTCGTGGCATCACTTTAAGGTGAGAATGAAAGGTGTGAACGAGTCGTGTTGGATCTTATATCAGAATAAAGAAAAGGGAAGTCTTTGATTCTTTGATGCAGCTTGTAAATGGGAGTAACGAACGACAATGGATCAATAAATCTGTTTTTATTCTGTCCCAGTCAGGGTTGCAGTGACATGCAAAGAACATTTTGTAAAGAATACAACAGGCTACTGTTTTTTGGGATCTAATTTTAATGGTCATTCAATGCACTGTTAGATCAAAAACATTTCACCTGAACAATAAACGTATAGAGCGGCTAATAGTTTTTATATATATATATATATATATATATATATATATATATATATATATATATATATATATATATATAGATATATAGATATATAGATACAGGACCATTAAAGACTATTTCCCACCAATACAGCCTCCCCTCCTCCCTCACCACAGTCTGGGGTTACACAATCCTAAATTAACTGCAGTGGATCATCATTAGAGTGAAAGAGCTTGCAAGGCGGACTCATAATTTTTTACAAGAACTGTTGCTTGACCACGCCTCCGGAACTTGTGGACAGGCACATCAGAGTAAATAAAGTGCTTAATCTCCAGTAGTGTACAGGAAAAGGGTTGTACAGGGTTCAAGATCGTGTTGCCTTTTCTGAATCTTAGGTTTGATGCTCCAGCTCAGTTTGATGTGGAAACCATGAGCTCTTAGCACCTGCCCCAGCTGCAAATAAGACCAGGATTAGAATATACAGTATTACATTTATTTTATCAGAACTGGTGGACGTTACCTTCTGCAGGAGCTGTAGTTGGAGAGAAGGATCAGCCATGTTTGCACTGCTCTGGAGGCTCACTGTGACTTTGTTCATCAATGTGTACACTGTTAACAACAAAGGCATTTGTTTGCAATCAGCTAATACTGTATATTTGCCTCTGCAATTCTTTAAGAAGAATGGGTCTGGTCATCAGACCAGCTCTACAAAACACTATCCAATCAAATGAGTTTATTCACTTGCTCTATCTGAGCCGAGATCACACACAAGCACATTTAAAACCCTCGGGAGCCTGGACCTGCTGTGGAAATACTCACCATCATTAACATAAACAGCCTAAACTGATCCAAAGTGAACCGAGCCCTGTACTACGAAGCTAGATTTGGGGTTTAGCGAGGTAAGTTCTGGGTTAAACCTGGTCTGGCGGTCCTACGAAACTGGATCACGTCCTATCGGAGTAGATCTCTGTGGCAACACGAGACAAACTCATAACCTGCTCCGGACCAGGATAAGTTCCCGAATAAGTTAAAAAGACGAGGCGCTGGCCAATCAGAGACGAGAATTAAGCCGTTTGTAAAGAGGGGGAGAGAGAGAGAGGGCAGCGGAGAAATGAGGAAATGTGAAAGTTACGGCGTTTTATATCAATGCGATGCGCACGGCACGTAACCTATTTATTAAGAGCAGGATGAGATCTTAACAGTGACTGAAGAATCCAGTTTAATCTGTGTGATGATTAATAAATTCTTTCATTGTCAAGAAATAATTAATGACTGCACCTTGTGCACATTTGGCTGTGGATTTTTACGCATCACTTTGACTCAGATAAAGGACACAGCTCATTCAGACTAAACGGTCGATCTATTAAATGTTTGGTGATGTTGCACATTTGTGTTTTAGTCTGTTATATCGATGCAGGACATTTAAATGAACTCTGCAGCGTAACTTCTGTGTCTGTGATTGGCTGATTAAGCTCAGACTTCATTTGAAGCTGCAGCGCGTTTCCTTCTTAGATTTTAATACTTGTATTTCGCTTCATGATTGACGTTTCCTCACGTTTGAAGTCCGCAACTCAGGTGTTCTGATTGGTCAGTTTGCGTTAACCCTGCCTCTGCTCCGTGAACGCGCACGACTTCATTGAGAAAATCCAGGGTTAACAGATCCAGTTGTGAACTCGTTTCGTAGGACAGCTTATCGAGAGAGGCTCATATCTGGGTTAGTCAACCCGGGTTAGAGAAACTTATCCAAGATAAGTTCAGCGACGTTCGTAGTACAGGGCTCCGGTGTCGAGATTGGACTCCCCTTGTTTAAAGTTAGTGCTAGAAAATCTGTAATATTAAAAAACCCTAACCCTCACCCAAGCCCCAATCCTAAACTTAGCCTTCGAATTATGTCTACACTTAAACCTAAACCTAAACTATTTACTGTGGGAAGCTTGCCACATCATGAACAGTCAGAAAAGCTGTGAGGCGATCCAATCTCGACTGGATCTCCACTATCGACACCACACTGAGGGTGTTGACACATTTCACAGAGGGTAATGTATATTTTGGGATTTTTTTTTCCTTTTGTAAAAAAAACTTCCACACAAAAACTGCATTTTTGTTTACTTTGTTGTCTTTGATTAAGATTTACATTTGTTCGGTGATGGAAAACATTTAAATGTCATAAATAGGCCTATGCAAAAACTAAGACATTGGAGACACTGCATTACCTCTGTGGCAGATGAAGGTGTAGCTGTTTGCACATCCAACGCTGACCCACTGACGCTTCTCATTCTCGACCACACAGAACAGCTCGACTCCATTGGCTGGATGACCTGGTTGCCAGTTTTTGAATGTGACTGGAGATCCGTCGGTCCACACCCAGGGCTCACGGAACAGTCCGATCCACACAGTTACGGACGCCGGTTTGGACATAATGACTTCGACGTTAGTATCAGAGTTCTCGATCGTCACCAGGTCTGTGTGGTGCTGTCGACAGTAAGCTACAGCTGCAGGCTGCGACACTGAAGTAGGGACGTATGTGTAGTTGATTCCTGAGCCAGTGTCTAAACAAATGAAGAGAGCAAACTAAAGCACAAAATCAACCAGATATCAGAGGCTGTAGGGCTGCACAAATTGTCACAATATAATTTTGATTAACCTAAATGTTATCCTCCACTAACAAAACTTTCTCTTATTCTGACTGAAAACATTCAATTGTGAAGATTAGATCTGTTAAACGAGGATTTAAAGATGTGACTCTTTTATTAGTTTGTAAGTTCATATTACAGTTGTTCTGTCCATTTTTTTGGACACGCCTAAAACTGACAGACTTTTAAAGCATAAACTGTACTTTGACTCTGCAGATAAACAAGATTATGATCATCAAAAATTCGATATCCATCTTTTTCCGTCTACCTACTTTTTCTACTGTTACACACAACACTCGGAAATGCACTTCCAGTCAGCTCCTCCGCTGTCTATTTCATTGACATAACCTGCTGTGGAAACTTGCTACAAAATAATATTTCAGGTAGGTTATTTTTTAAATACGTTATCTGCACCAATCAATAAGCAAGGCATAGTTTCTCTGGATCGCTTGAAAGCAACCGTTAAAGTATTTAAATCATCGTTTGCTGGTCGGATCGCTGCGATAGACAGCAGTTAGCCTAAGTTACATTAGCCACAAACAAACATCAAATGTAATGATCTAATTTATTTATCTGAATCATTATTTATTACACCAGCACTATTTGTGAGATTTAACTCTCATGTATTTGACGTGTATTGCCAACAGCTGATGACAAAAAAGGCACAAACTGTGTAAAAGAGTGTAGCTAAAAGGAATAAACAAGAAGGTAGCTAACGCTGTAGCTGTGCTATCTTGTAAGCTAATCTCAATTAGAAACATCAACTGAATTCTACAGTTCCTAAGCTTTCAAACAATGTATAGCATGTGTATATTCCCCGTGTGTGATCATTACATTTGATGTTTGTTTGTGGCTAATGTAACTTAGGCTAACTGCTGTCTATCGCAGAGGTCTGACCAGGAAATGATTATGTTTATTCTTTAACAATTGTTTCAAGCGATCCAAAGAAAATATGTCTTGCTTTTTTGTTGGTGCACATGACCATAGCTTATTTGGAAAGATTATCTGACCAGAAATACTGTTCTGCAGCAAGTGTTCTCGGCTGTTTACTTAAATGAAATGAACGGGGGAGAAGCTGACCGGAAGTGCGTTTCCAAGTGTTGTGTGGAACGGTAGAAAAAGTGGGCTGGCTGAAATAGATAGATAGATATTGCCCACCTATTATGCTTACTCACCGGTGAAGCAGACAAAGGGTACTTTGATATCACAGCTGTAGTCTTGCCACTGGCCACTTGTCATCATGATGTTACACACTTCATCAAAAGTATATCTGTTTGGCTGTGAAGGATAGTAGAAGTTTTGGTAGCTCGTTCGACTGTGTGTCCCTGTGGACGACCAGATCCAGGAGTTACTGGCGTTCCTCATGGCTGGCCTCCAGTTTGTGATGTCGTCTGACAGGCCGATCCAGGAGTACACACTGGGCTTAGACACCAGCTGGACGTCCTCCAAACTGTCATAAACGGCCAGGTCGTGGTAGTTTTCTTTGCAGTACGCTCGAGCATCATGCCATGTTTTTGTGATGTTGACGTAGTAGTATTCCCTCATAGGATGAAGCTGACTGGAGACCTGAGCTGAACATATTAACAATTGTTTATTGCAGATATTTGTTTATGTTAAAGTGATTATATCCTGTTGCGTCGCCCATTTACAGCCTCTTGCCCGGTTTTAAGCTTGATGTGACGCCAGACTGATTTGTGTATCGCTCTGAACACAATCTTAATCTGGGTAAACAGATGTTGTAGATGTTCTAAATGTTATAGCAATATCTGAATCTGATTGGTTGAAGTAACTGAGCCAGGAAGAAGCCGAGAAGTCACGTTTTTTGTTAAAGTGGTGGTTTAGTTTTGGTGCGTGGGCGTGCCTGGTGTAATCTTGATTAGTTTTACTTTAGACAGCATGTGATCCTGGTTACACATTTGATCCCGAAGCCAAGATTTCCTGAAAAATCTTAAGTAACTTGAGTAGTGAACTTCAAAAACTCTTACCTAGAAGCAGCAGCAGAAGGTGGACACCAGCCACAATCGCACCGAACAGGCCTAATGTAAACATGAATATTTTAATTAATGTGCACATGACAGAACTTTTACAGCTCGATTTTGCCCTTTTGTCCTAGCCGGTCTTAGCGGATGGTCTTAATATTTCCTCTGTTGGCCACTAGTGGCTCTCTCCGAGCTCTATACACTGTCAGTCTAGAAGGTATGGCTTCAGCCAGATGTGGGGTACAGTTTCCTTTAGTGAACCAGACACGTGCTCATGCCCGTGACAAGTAAGCAGTGATCACAGGCAAAAGTTACTGTAGCAGCAGAAGCTTCAGTTTGGAAAAAAAGTGTAATAATAGAAATCTATTTGGTGAAAGTCTATTTACATGACAGACTTTAACAACTTTGTCTAAAAACGTGTCTTTTCTTTTACATAAAGCCTGTTGACTTCTATTATTATAGTTTTTTTTTCCAAACTGAAGCTGCTGCTACAGTTCTCTTTTGCCTGTGATCCTAAAGCAGCTGCTCACTTGTCACAGACGTGAGCATGTGTCAGGTTCACTGAAGAAAACTGCACCCTCACATCTGGCTGGAGCCACACCTTCTATACTGCCAGTGTAGAGCTTGGAGAGAGCCACGGCCAACAGAGGAATAATTAAGACCATCCGCTAAGACCGGCTAAGACAAAGGGCACAAACTTTATAATTTCCAACAAAAAACAACATGATAAAAGTCAGATGAATTACAATAATTTACTGTACAGCCCATCTTACACACCAAAACATTACAAATTATTTGTTAAAATGTCATAAAACCTGGATTTAAAAAAAAAAAAATTTGGTTCTGGTAGTTTTATTTGATTTACATAGGATATATGACTTGTTTCGATGTGTTTTCTGATTTGTTTCAAAAAATTTCTTCTTATTTCAAGCCAAATTATTTGCTAATGAAGGCAAACATTTTTACTCACCTCATGTCTTGAAACAAGTGAAATCAGCTGACAAATATCTAGTATTCTAGTAGTTTTAACCGAGACTATAACTTTTGGCAGTGTGATTGTACTTCTTACTTTTTTTACTTAAGATTTACACAGGTTTACTTTTATACTTAAAGTAAAGAAGTTTCAGCAGTACTTTCACTTTTATCAGTCATTTTTTACACATGTAACTGTACTTTTACTTGGGTAGTGAACTTCTGTACTTTTGAATCTCTGCAGGTTGGGACCACAGATTATAATTTCATAATGAGGCAGGTTGTGTGTTACGACTGAGTCACAAGCCTGCAGTATATTTACATTTAGACAAGTCATGTCCTTATTGGATCATTTTTCTATGAATATCAATCCTATTGTAATTAAACCAACTTCATTTTAAACTTAAAAAACACATTTATATGCAGTCATGTCCCTCTGTCCTAAATCTCTCTGTTTTTAATTACAGGGTGGACTGAAGCAGGTTAAAAAAAAAAAAAGTAGAATTTTTGAACGACTCTTTGAGACGAACAAGTACTTATTTTGGATCGTGATTAAAAGCAACTAGAAAGAATATCTAAACTAAGAATGCAAAACAAGTGATCTCACGTTTTTAAATATGTCACATTTCCTGCTTTTTGCATTCCAGTGAAATCAAGTTGCACAGCCCTAAAGGAAACCTCTATTAATCCTATATAGTCTGAATGTTAAGCCTGCCTGTCGTCTGCCAACTTTAACTCTGCAAAGATACTGAAAAGACATACTGTACCTGCCATGTGGTGAGTGTAAGTGGTGTCTTCAGTACTACCTCAGTCTTCTTGTTAGTGGTCTTGTCAGTGCCTCCATAGTAAACTGCATTTTAATTAACCCTATGCAAAGTCTCATGAGTTTCTTGTAAAACGTGATGTAAACGAGTTGTGAGTTGGAGGTTACTTTGCGAAGGTATTTTTTATTGTGTCCACAGTCTTACACAGTCATTTCAAAAATATGTTTTTCACCAAATAAATATACACACTATTTTTACCATCAACAACAACATTAATAATTATACCTGCTTGACAAAGCTTGATCACAGGACAGACTCTGGTCAGTACTTGCATGGGAGACAACTGAAAACCAGAAACCACAGTTGGACGACTAGGGTGGATTGTCGAGGGTTTAATTGATAATGTTTTTTGTACAGAACATTTTCACTCAGAGATGTCTTCCAAAGTGCTTTATACAGCGGCCCTTACATGTTCTCTTATGGAATCTTTAAATGTTGATTCATCCTTGTCAGTATTTTCCTATGCAAAGTCTATATGATTCACGAGTTTCTTGTAAAACGTGATGTAAACGAGTTGTGAGCTGGACGTTACGTTGCTAAGGTATTTTTATTGTGTCCACAGTCTTACACAGTCATTTCAAAAATATATATTTCACCAAATAAATACACAAGTCCAACAATCTGATTGTAACTGCAAGCCCAAAATTGTTAAAAACAGATTGTTTTACATCGACTCAACAACAACTTTCCTGGTTCTTTTAGTTTTGGCAGTGTAAAGGTTTTGACGTCATATATACAGTATTTTTACCATCAACAACAACAATTACAAGCATACCTGCTTGACAAAGCTTGATCACAGGACAGACTCTGGTCAGTACTTGCATGGGAGACCACTGAAAACCAGAAACCACAGCTGGATTGTCGAGGGTTTATTTGATGATGTTTTGTCCAAGAGAGTAGGACACTGTTATGAAAACCCTTGATGACAATGTTAGGGGAGACCGGGGCATGTTGTCACACTTTTTAGATTCATGCCCATATCTTTGGGTCTGTATGTCATACACTTATAAAAAATATACCAAATGAAAGAGACATGCCTTGGCTTCAAAAGGTCTATTCATGTCATTTTTGTAGGAAACTCCAGTAAAGACATATAAGCAGTTTAATAGACACTGTGACCACTGTGACTGTGACAACTTACCCCGGCACCAGGGTAAGTTGTCACATCATGTGGGGCAAGTTGTCACTGTATTAGAACATTTAATTTCAATTTATTTTATAATGATAAATTCTGATTTTGAGCAAAATGAAAATCTGAAGCATCACATTGTAACATTTATGATCATAGAACATCTCTAAAATATGAATGAATGTCTTTGACAAACTGATGACAATATTTGATTTTTTTTCTTTAGTGAAACAATTTAAACATAAATTTATTCACTTTTATTACACTGAAACTGATGCAATTCATAAAAACTCTGAAACATTAATAGAAATTGTGCTACAAATGTTATTTATTGAAAAATGTAGCACAATAACATGTTTACAATAGTCGTTTTAAATGATAAAAACTGCTATACTATCTAATAACGATAGTTGAACTCAGGAAATATATCCAAAACCTGAGAATTCTGTAACTTAAATAAAAAAAATAATAAATAAAATGTAGTATATATAGTATATGTTTATATAGCTTCATCTATCAAATCTTTCAAAATCCCACAAAATTAAAAATGACAAACTATTGAATTATTATTACAATTTTAAACTTTACAAAAGTAAATTCTTTAATCAATTGAATTATTATACAAAGTAATTTACTAAATGTATCATGAATACCCCTAAAATTGACTTTTATTACAAAGTTAACTTGTAACAACTTGCCCCGCCTTGATAAATGTGCTAATCCTAGCTCCAGCACAAAACTAGCTTCAAGAGAGACAGTAGTTGTAGTTTGTAAATACTCTTAACTCTCTCCTCTACCAACTGCAAAAATATAGTTTTAATAATTCATGTAATGACTTCAATAATATCACACAAAGAAAAGCTACAAAACTGCTATTAGGATTTTGAGCTGCTCCCCCTGGTTTGGGAAAAAAAGCCAGTGTGAGAACTTACCCAGTGTGACAACATGCCCGGTCTCCACTACTCACACCTTGTACCACCAGAGCTTTGTCTTACTTGAATGATTGAATCTCTCTGTTGGTAATTTCCGGTCAAGGAGAAGTAACGACATTATGTTAACTAACCTTTTGTGTCACTTCTGAAATACCTCCAACATTTGTACGTAAACATTTGATGTTTTGAATGTCTTGTCCTGTTCACGCCCTGTCAGTGGAGCCTTGAATCTCCTCCTGGTCTGGGTTTAAGATCAGGTTCACAGGTGCTCAGGAGGACTTGGACTACAGGAGGACAGGGGAAAAGAGAACACGGGGAACTGAAGGCCACACAGACTATGACTAGACTATGACTGTAGTTTTGTTTATAAATTTTACTTTTGAGATTAGACAAATCTCAAAGATTTAGATTTTTCTAGCTGAATATGAAAATTCCACAACAGTTCTCATGGATTGTGTGTCTATCCATCTAA
The DNA here is from genome assembly GCA_038363315.1 of Mugilogobius chulae. Classification (NCBI taxonomy): domain Eukaryota; kingdom Metazoa; phylum Chordata; class Actinopteri; order Gobiiformes; family Gobiidae; genus Mugilogobius; species Mugilogobius chulae. The sequence continues at coordinate 18,826,002 of CM076395.1, forward strand.
TTTCTCCATGCCCACTTTTTCTACCGTTCCACACAACACTCGGAATACGGTCACCTCCTCCCCCGTTCATTTCATCGAAGTAAACAGTCCTGAAGACTTGCTGCAAAATAATATTTACAGGGCGTTTTCAAGTGATCCAGAGAAAATATGCCTTGCTTATTTGTTGGTGCGCATGACAATTGCATAATTGGAAAAAATATCTTACCTGAAATATTATTTTGCCGCGAGTCTTCTCAGCTGTTTACGTCAATGAAATGAGCGAGGGAGTGTTGTGTGTAATAGTAGAAAAAGTGGTTTTATCTGGGGTTAACGATTAAGTTTAGGTCTGAAGTTACAAAAAGTAAAGGGTAAATTTTAACCTACCTCGCTCCTAAAACCCAGTTTTACAGGGGCAGAGCTAAGAGCATGGGGCTTGGGTCCCTAAATCTGGCTCGTTGTGGAGGCTTGTTGATTTACTGATTTATGTCTTTTTAAATATAGTAACATTATTACATATTGAAAATATCATATCTAAAACTCACCAAAATGCAGAAATTTGTTTAAAGAATTATCCTGCGGGAGAATTTCCCCAGACCCCCCTGCAATACATAAAAACTATATAGAAAAATATTTTTAATGGAGGGCTTACAGTATCTGTGTCTATGTAATTCAATAAAAATGTCCTTTGCCCCCTGGTGGTGGCAGTAGGTCGACTCATGGTGTGGCTCTTCAAGTATAACAGCTGAAAAATTCGACTCTTGGCCTCGTTCGCCACCGCTGATCTATACCATACCTATAACTCATATGTGTATCCATTATAAAATGGTTACAAAAGCTGAAAAAAACAAAGAAAAGGAACTGATATTTGAACCAACTCTAAATCAACATATGAATATTACAAAATTATTATCCTAACCAACTCCAAACCCTAAAGTTTAGCACATTTTTGTAACTTTAGACCTGAACATAACCAGTAACCCCAAGTACAACCTCCCTGTGTGGCCTCAACCAAATCCAGTCTGTAAGATGCCAAGAAAACAGTGTCATTAAATCTTTAAACACATGACACCTCAACATAGTAATGGAGAAAGTGTTGTTGTGACGACAGATTATTTACATGGCAAGGTGCAAATAAAACCCAACCTTCAGACTTTGTGTCTGAACCTTCCGTTTCCGCCCTAAATCTTTTACAAATGTCTTTATTTGTTTAGATCTCACGTGCTCTTCTCAAACCTTTACAGCTCGTCTTACACATGCGCAGTTTGGCTTCATGTCAGTGTCATAAAACTATAAAAATAAAAAGTATTTCTTCAGCAAATCTACATCATGTACAGTGCTTTGCAAAAGTATTCAACCCCCTTGAACTTTTCTACATTTTCTCTTATTGTGACCACAAAAATCAAACATATTTCACTGAAACTTTGTGTGAAAGACCAACTAAGTTGCACACTACTTTTCAGGTTTTAATTTGTAAAAAAAAAAAAATAGATCACGTATGAAGGTCCTTCTACTTCACAATTGTGTGCAACTTAGTGTTGTTCTTTCACACAAAGTTTCAATGAAATACAGTATGTTTGATTTTTGTGGTCATAATAAGAGAAAATGTAGAAAAGTTCAAGGGGGTTGAATACTTTTGCAAGGCACTGTATGTTCTGTCCTTGTACCATATAGGGAAATACTAAGGAATCTGCAGTGGTTTGCCTAGCACCTGTGGATAGTTCAATCTTGATAGAGGTTATGCAAATGACATTACAGCATTCAAAATGTTAGCACTGAGTGGCAAGAAATGAGAGTCAGTAGATGCAGTCGGCAACGCATCATACTTAGGGCGTGGCCTGCTGAGGGGGGAAAGCGTCTCCTGCTTTACTATGTGACAGTATGCGAAGCTGAACTGCAAATTAAGTGCATTTTTAGCAAAACTAATGTCACAAGCACAATTAAATTGAAGTTACTGCTGCAGCATTGCAATACAATCTGACAAGAAAGCGAACATTTACCACAACATTACGGCAACATGTAAATTACGCACGATTAGCACAAGTTCACAGCTGTTTTGCATAATTATGACACGCGTCGCTGTCCCAGTTAATTTCTATAGTGGTTGTTAAGGCGTGTTCTTATTTATGAATATTAAAACAATCCTGATCCTAATCTTAACCTGCCCCAAGCACCAGACCTAAACTTACCAATTTTAGTAACTTGAAGACTGGGCAGTGACTCATTCATTTGGTCTTTTGTACCAAACACACATCAGCCACCTGCTTGGTGTGAAAGAGAATTAGAGCTGGCTACGTATTAGCAAAGTTTAAAACCTTCCACAAAGTTTAGAAAAAGCAAAACAGGCCACAGACTAGGACTAAAGTCAGATCAAGCACGCAAAAAATGCATATTTATAAATCACATTTATTTGTCGATGTTCAAAAGTCTACAGTAAACAAACATGGACAAAGCAAAAATATAACTCTGACCCCAGCCTGGCTAAAATTCATGATAAAAAGATTTCCCTCCTTTTGTGTTTATCTGTGATTTTTCAAAATATTCAGATTCATAGTAAAGCATGCATGGTTCAAAAATAAAAATTACGTAATTAAAATCTGCTGCTTGTTCCATTAAAATCTTACATTGAAGAGGCGGGGCTTATCACGATGAAGAGGCGGGGCTTATCACCATGAAGAGGCGGGGTTTATCACTATGAAGAGGCGGGGTTTATCACTATGAAGAGGCGGGGCTTATCAGTTCTGAAGTTTTGCACTGGAAGTAAATAGACCTCTTTCTATTTCTGAGCTGTTTTACGGAAATTTTGTGTTTTACAAAAGACAAATTGTAAATTACTGATCTACATGTATTATAGTTTATTCCTACGTATAAAGAAAAATGTAGTAAGTCCTTGTATTGTATCTATGAAGCCCAACAGTGACCACCTCACTGGCTCATTACTATACGCTGTTATAAACTCCCACAGAGATTTATATTAAAACAAATATATATATATATATATATATATATATATATATATATATATATATATATATATATATATATATATATATATATATAATAAAAGCTCTGTGGTGGTCATGAGCATAAGACCTATATTTGTATTTAATATTTGGTTCTGCAGTTTTTTTTAATGAAGTTATTGAGACGTCTTGCAAATTTTTAAGGAAGCAAAAATTGGGTAAAGTATCTTTCTTTTGATCCTCGCACATCACCTTATGACTGCTGTGTTTGGCTGTTTGAAAATGTATTTTCCACACTAAGTTTGAACCTTATGATCTGCCAAAAACTTTGCAATGAGCCCACAGACATGGTAAATGGTGTGACTATTCTCACTAATTACAAGAATTGCTTCCCAGGTCAAGTCTCTGAAGTTGTGGAGAGCTACAAAACACCTCCAGTGAGTTACACAGGCTGCATTTTGGCTCCTGCCGTGTTGATCCAGTTTGGGTCTTTACATCTGTATCTTCGGTTCGATGCTCCAGCTCAGTTTGGAGACGTGAAAGCCGTGAGCTCTGATCACCTGCTCCAGCTGCAAAAAAACACTAGGATTAGATTATATCACATTTATTTTATTAGGATTGATGGACTTTACCTGCTGCAGGAGCTGTAGTTGGAGAGAAGGATCAGCCATGTTTGCACTGCTCTGGAAGCTCACTGTGACTTTGTTCATCAGCGTGTACACTGTTAACAACATTTTTTTTACCATCAGTTGCTATATACAGTATTATGGTTGTTTTGGGAAATATTATTCGAATGATCTAAACTGGGGACATATTCTATTACATCATTCATTAAGAGTTCAATTGACCTGCAATGGCAAGACTTTCACTGTTGTAGCGTTTACTTTTACCTCTGTGGCAGATGAAGGTGTAGCTGTTTGCACATCCAACGCTGATCCACTCTCGCATCTCATTCTCAGCCACACAGAACAGCTCGGTTCCACTGGCTGGATGACCTGTCTTCCAGTTGCTGAATGTGACTGGAGATCCGTCGGTCCACACCCAGGGCTTGCGGGACAGTCCGATCCACGTATTTACGGCCGGTTTGGACTTTACGATTTTGTCATTAGTCTCAGCGTCCTCAATAATTACCAGGTCTGTGTGGTGCTGGCGACAGTAAGCTACAGCTGCAGGCTGCCACATTGAAGGAGTGACGTATGTGTAGCTGATTCCTGAGCCAGTGTCTAAGAAAGAGAGCAAGCTAATGCACAAATACAACCAGAAAGGTATCATAGTAATATGTTGTATTTCATAAATGCCATATGAAAACAAACAAACAAAAAAAAACATTCTTTTCATAAACAGTGTACTTAGGATGACGTAGTGAACTCACTGTTTACCTGATCTTAGACCTTGTAAACACGAAACAGGAGTTTCAGGACAATGGGCCTCATTCATGAAAATCTTCGTAAAATCTGTGCGTAACTTTCACTTTAAGAAGCCGCTGCGAAAACTCTACGTGTGATTCACAGTTACGCTGATGACATCACTGCCCCATTCACGTCTCAACAGAATGTACCGACCTTTATGATGTTCACTGTGAAAATCTGTCGTCTCATTGCACCGTAAACCACAGAAGACAAAAAAATTTAATAAATCCACTACAATCCCCATTAAATCTGTTTTGAAGCTTTGTCAAAATATGCCAAAGAATCTGAAGCATAAATCCACTTTCTGTGCCTCTTCTGTAGGTTTTAGATCCATGTTGTTAGTTTACTGTTTACATTCAGCAACGTTTCTGCACCGCTCAGTGTCAAGTGTTGGGCAACACGGTGGCGCAGCGGTTAGCGCTCTGGCCTCATAGTAAGATAGTTCTGGGTTTGACTCCCAGGCGGCCCTTGGCATTTCTATGTGGAGATTGCATGTTCTATCCTTGTCTGTGTAGGTTTCCTCCAGTTACTCCGGTTTCCTCCTACGACTAAAAACATGTCCAATGTGCCTCTCCTCCCCGGGGCTACAGATGTAAATTAGCTGTAAAGCTAGAATCTGGTACAGACATCTCTGCTCTTGTGCTTAATGTATTTGTACATGGTCCTTAATAGACATTACTATTGACCATTTGCACGTGTCGTCACGCTCCTCAAGGGAACGCCCACTTCTCCATGCTGGAGGGCAAAAGCGCTGTCCGTGCACATTACAGCAATGGAAACTTTGCCGAAAACTTGCTTGTTTCTAAGTAATTTTAATTGATTTCAGTTGTAAAATGGCTGTATCTGGAACACGCTGCACTAACAGGCATCGAGGTTTTAAGCCTAAACCTGTAGCTTTTTCTTTTACATTTTGATGAAGATAGAAGGCGCTAGTGGATGGCAGCAATAAATCAAAAGAACTGGAATCCCTCTAAGTCGCTACGGATTTGCAGTGAACACTTTAAACAAGGTAAGTCAATGCTAAAGAGAAAAAAAAATGACCTTTGACAAAAAAATAAATGCAATGAATATTTGAAACAGCCTGCATTATGCGTGGCTAACACTAGCCTCACATGATATACAGCTAAAATACTAAAAAACAACCTCTTGTAGCTTTTAAATCTGCTCCAGTGTGAGACAAAACCCTGTTTACCACAGAATGGTGCAAGTCATGAGGAGTAAAGTCAGGCAAACTTGAAGATTTTATTTATTCGGCAAACATAGCAGGAGGAAGAGGGCATAAATCAGCTAGCATTCATTAGCTTTTCCAAATACCTTGCTTTGTGAGTGTCTAAATGTTGTCCTACTTCCACAGACAAATGTACTGAACATGCACTAGAAGCATCCACTGCTTTCTTTACGGAAAAATAAGAAAATATGTGAGAATTTGTCAGTTTTGCGCTCCCTGTAATGCTGCGTAAACGCACTTCTGCCCTCCAGCATGGAGCAGCCACGTGATCAAGTGACGTAGGTGCAAATGGTCAATATCCATATCCAAGTCTTCTTCTAGTTTTGTGACTTTCTGTGTCAGTGTCACAGCGCCACACTCTGGTCAGTTACAGGCATCACACCGACTTCAGGTTGATACTGATACATGTGGACGCTTAAATGGACGTTTAAATGATCATTGTTTTTTCTTAGTGTGGACAAGGCCTTACTGTATTTATTTATTATGTTAGAGCGATTTAGCAAAAACTAGACACAATAATACCTTGCGGCTCCTCCGGTAATCTAGAGCCCAACCCAAAACCACCAATGCAACCAACAAAAAGACCACATGCTCATGAATGTTCACACTAATTAAGGGTCAATACATGATGTTTTCTCCAAGTGTTGTGTGATCCAGTGGTCAAGACTCAAGTCGGACACTTTTACAGTAATGAGTCAATCAAGTAACTGATTGGCTATGTTAATAAATGGCTTGGAAATTGCTCAGATCAGCCAAAATACAGATCTCTTTAAGCAAATGTATCATATCGCGCATTCTTGTTACTGTGTGTTTACAGTTAAAAACATTGCAAGAGGGTCATTTTCTGTTTTTGTAGATTAGTGCTGTGTAGCCGTTAGCAACACTAGCATGGCAGCACTTACTTGCACAGAAAGATCCACTGCTGCTTTATGTAACACTTATACCATGGTCAGTGAGAATTCAAATTTTAACTGGCGTGCATTATAATCGTATATACGCACACGTAGTTCGGCAGGTTAAATCACTTACATATCAGTGCGCTGAACACGTCTCCACGGCAACGCACAACATCTGAGCAAAACCAATGAACTTTTGACAGGCCAGGATGGAAGAGCAAGAGTCTCTGTAGCGCTGTCGCTGTCTGAGTCTTTCATAATAAAACTTAGCTTTCAGCAGGATTATGTTGAGACTTTTATTGTGCAGTACACACAGGAAGTGATACTTTTGGTTGACGGTGACTTGACCGTCTTGACACAAGTTAGCTAGCGTGGAACTTTCTAGTTTTTGATAGACTCGTGTTACGTGTATTGGATATTTTAAGCAACATGAGAGGACGGACATCGCATTTTGTGAGCGTGGACTGGGATTTTAGCACAGAGACACAAAATGGTCGGAATACATCGCCTGCTCAGGGCAGGCTTTGAAAACTAAGAGACCGCTACTTCTCGAACTACTCCTCCATCCTGAGGTAAATAAACACATGTGGCTGGAGAGAGAGGGAGAGAGAGAAAGAGAGACGGAGGAGCGATCTCTCCTCCGGCTCTCTCTCTCTCTACAACAGCCTCACCTGACAACAGCAGCTCTGTGCATTTGAACGTAAACATGCTATGTTGCCATGCTGTTAAGCCCGGACACAATAAAAGTAGACCCAAAGATACAATTTTCCGAGAAAATTTTGAGATCAGTGAACGAACTGTACGTCTATATTAAAGTTTTTCGCCGTTTGACCATGGTATAAGCGGATTAAACAACTCGGAGCCTGTGCATTACACAGATATAATGCACTCCGCGGAGTAACATCACTCCGCTGCGCGTCGTGATGTTCTTGACTCCGCGTCGTGCATTATATCTGTGTAATGCACGGCTCCTCGTTGTTTAATCCTTACTGATAAAATGACTATAAAGACTTTCCCTATGCTAACACAGAGCTAGCTAGGTGCTTGGTTAAGGTTACTCACCGGTGAAGCAGACAAAGACTGCATTTACATTGCAGGTGTAGTCGAGCCATTTGCCAGCTCCATCCATGATGATACACACTTCATCAGGAGAATATCTGTTTGGTTGAGAAGGATAGAGGAAGTTTTGGTAGCCCGTTCGACTGTGTTTCCCTGTGGCCGACCAGATCCAGGAGTTACTGGCATTCCCCATGGTTGGCCTCCAGTTTGTGATGTCGTCTGACAGGCCGATCCAGGAGTACACACTGGGCTTGGACAGCAGCTGGACGTCCTCCAAACTGTCATAAACGGCCAGGTCATGGTAGTTTTCTTTGCAGTACGCTCGAGCATCGTGCCATGTTTTTGTGATGTCGACGTAGTAGTATTTCCTCATAGGATAAAGCTGACTGGAGACCTGAGCTGAACATGTTAACATCTGGTTATTTTTGAGACACAACTTTTTACACACTTACAGACTTTTGTTTCTGTTAAAGCGTGTTACACTACAATTTGGTTAGTGTTTCCTGTGACTAAGTTTGGGCCATTGATGCCCCGTAAGATTGAACACTTGGACCTCTCCCAACTCCCTCACCAGGATTAGCCTGTCTTTGTCCTACTAGATGAGTTGTTTCTCTCTGTTAAAGGTCTTTCACACCAACACAGCCCCTAGTCGTTGTCAATGGGGTGGAGCGGGGTCCGCCCTCTCTGCCGACAGCCCTTTCTGTCGACATGCCGTAACACCGAAAGAACTTATTTTCGAAATACCACTGTTCCGACAACCCTGTCCTCCGAATTTGTCAGTCCCGTATCTCCGACACCACTCAGACACACGCTCAGACAGCGAACGTGATAATGATCAATGGGCTAAAAATTATACTTTAGTTTCTCCGTTACAAAGCGTCCTTCATTCACATTGCTTTTCTGACAGGCTGCCCCCGGTAAGACAGAGAAGTATTATTTGGACAGGCGTGGAGACGGAATAGCCTACTTTTAAAACTTTATCATCTGCTTTAACACTCTCCAAACGGCCAGAGCAATGCGATTGTTCGTGCAGACCTGGTCTCAGACCGGGACTGGACTGAATCTCGGGTCTGGACTTGGACTCGCCAAAGTCTGGCGGAATTTCAACATTAACATTATTTTCCAAGCTTCCGCGTATTGACGGCGTCTTTTTTCCTCTATCTAGTGGCAGCACTTTTTTCTAAACATTTTTTTGCCTTTCTGACTTGAATAAAGGCTGTAGACTTTGCCCATATCGTCGTGCTGAACCAGAGCTGCTGCTGCTGCGACGAGGAAACATAACGCGCTGATCCCATGACACGCAGCTCCACTCCGCCTCAGTCCGCCTCCGACGACAGTCTCAGAGGCTCCGTGTTTTTTTTTGGCCTTATACGTTGTGGTTTTAAGCTGGCAGGCTGTCACAAACCTCTCCATAACACTACGCACTTTAGCGGGACGTCCTGCACAAGGATGTGCAGAGTCGCACGGACAGAAGCCTCTGCACATGATTATGGATTTACACTTCGAAGACTTTGTTATTGATGGCCATGGATTTTCGTGAACATTGTCATGTGAAGGCTCCGTGGGAACGACGAGAATCAAGAGAAAAAGGTGAGCCATAGTGTTTTTTATGTCTCTTGCTTTAAAAACAACAGTCTGTTTTATTAAAGAGACCAATCGTTTCACGTTGTATGACTGCATGAAGGTTACAGTCGTAACTGAGAAAATTCATGTGTGAAATGTGGATATAAACCAGTATAATAATGCATTTTAATGAACAATATTCAGAATAGATTGATAAAGTTAAACATCATTTCACCCCAGTAAAAGTCCAGACCACGTTCACAACGTTCTCTTACAAACTAAAACATAGGCCTGCATAAAGACAGTGTTTAAGACTCTTAAACTCCTAGCGCCTAAATATGTACATTTGTAAAAGAGGGCCTGAGCAGCAGCGTGAGGCTGGGCGAGGCCGCAGTGAAACTGAGAAGGCTGCTCTAAAATCGGACTAGGACGCACTGTGTCTCTAAAAGAAGGATATTTTAGGATTTTGAATGAATAATTCAAAGTGCCATGGAGAGAAGCCGGGACAAGGGCCTTAGAAGCAGAGTCTGACAAAACGGAAATGTAAGAATAAAGAGAAAGAAGAAACGCGCTGTTTTTATACTTAGCGTCATGTTTGGATCAGTAAAAAAACCGCTATGTATATATATATTTTTAATAATGATTTAATAGAAACACCCACAAACGTTTGTCGGAGAAGTGGCATTTCTGAGAAAATAGAACTACATCGACAAAAAAATGTTAGGTGTCAGAGTACCGGGATGTGTGAAAAAATGTGCTAATGCCGCAACATCGACAATTACACTTCAATGTCGACATTCAGGGTTGTCGGTAGAGAGGGGTGTAGCCGAATATTGTGGCATCATGTAAATACCATAATCTGATTTCTTGCCGCTGGAACCAAACTGAGCAAACTCAAGGAACTGATGTGGCAGAAGCAGTAAATTTCCCCAAATTACTCAAAATGTTTTTTTTCTTATATTCATTTTATAGCACTTATTCCTGTTTTTTTTATTTGTACAATGTCAGCAATTTAAAACGATAAAGTAACTAATAACACAACACAGCTTTAACTCTGAACCGACTTTTCAGAATTCAGACATATTTTTCTATTGTTAAAATAACTTGACTGTGATCTACCGTGTGATGTTCTTATGTTGTTGTATTTTGTCACTTTGTGGCTGCAACATGTTAAAAACCCATAAGGATTCACACATGCTTAGTTGCTTGCCATATCTGTGTCAATGTTGGAATAGTTACCAGTCTAAATATCCAAGATGGATACAGTAGTGTCATATTTGGGGGCGTGGCCTGCTTAGCGAGAAAATATATGCCACACCATTTTACAGTAAGGGTTACTGATGTGGCATTATGTCAGAAAAGTTTAAAAAGATGTTAAGCCACGCCAGGCGGCACTGGCATCGTGTTAGCATTTAGCTCCCAGCTACTGTTAGCATTATTGAATATATTTACATTGTTGGACCGTTGGATCACTTGATTTATCTCTGAGTCTTTGTGTCTATATTTGACACAATATACAGTATTTCCACTTTTGCAGTTGTAGTTGTTGAGCAGTGAGTGATAAAGTTCATGTTTAGATTCCCCCACAAAGGTTCGTTAGTGGGCGTGGCCTTTGATGCTGACTGTGGCTGTGTCCGAACGTCCACACTCGTTCCCTATCCACTCAATTACTATCCAGTGGTCCCTCGCTCTATCGCGGTTCACTTTTCGCGGCTTTGCTGTTTAGCGGCTTTTTTTTAGTGCAATTTTGCATTGTTTTTTTACAGTGTGCGGTCCTACATGCGCTGTAAGCGTGCTTTCTCTCTCAAACGCACTATATGGACCGTGTGACATCGCAGCATTCACAGGCAAAACTTTAGACAGTTTGGATCATGCAGGAGAAGCTGACCTGACGCTCGGACGTTTCTCCAGGTGAGGATTTGACTCTTTGAGCTCGTATAGTTACGATGATAAGTTTGTTCACGCTGGAACGTCATTTGTGTAGTTCAGAGATGTGTTTGAGGAGCGTGTTGTGACTTCACTAGAGTCTGGATGTGTGTGATCCGTGGCTCTGCGGTCGGCTGTGGAGCGCAGCGGGACGGGCAACGCCAAAAGCAGAGCAGGCGAACGCACACAGCACCGTCCCTCTTTAAGCGTCACATAAATGACTCGCGCTGTTGTATCTCGCAGTGAATCATGTGTTTACCTGCACAAAAGACTCTAAACATCAGAACCAGGCAGGTTATCAGCGGAAATTACTGTTAAAATTACTTTGCGGGTTTTGCCTTTCACGGGTTATTTTTGGAACCTAACCCCCGCAATAAACGAGGGACCATTGTATAGCCCTGCCTTGTTCAGTGGACTGGTCAGTGCACTCATTCATCTGGTCTTTCGGTCACGATACGCACTACTTTCAGCTGACGCGGGTCACGTGACTCTCCACCAGTAACGTCGGCAATAAAGTCCGATAAAAATGAACTTTTGTAATAAATACTGACCAGGTCCTTGTGACACAAGCATATTTAAGGACTACTAATCATAATACAAGTCTGGTTTAACTTGGACAATACATTTAACCTCAAACGGACTGGATAATTCACTTTTTACAGCCCCAACTAAGGTAAGCAGCTATCGCTAGCATCTTTACAGCTAACGGCTTTCAGTTACGAGTGTTTTGTTTATTCTCCAGCTCAACAGTGAGTTTAAGCGGCTCCTTATCGTCTTTACTTCAGTCGTGTTGTTTACAGTTGAAGACCTGACGTTGTCCGCGCTGTTTTTCCTATTCTCGCAATGAATTGTGTCTATATTGACCGTTCTCGTGACCATCGATGCGCACTACTTTTACAGATGCATTGCACATGAACATCCTAGTTTCTCTGAGCGCATGTAAACACCAGATCCAGAATATTGTCATAACCGGGATACTGCTCGTCATAACTTGGTTATTTGTGTGCATGTAAACGCACTCACTGACAACAGCTATATCTCAAGTTGCACTAAAACACAGTTAAAGTTGGGGTAACAGACTGTATTTTATAGACAAAGACATTTTAAGAGTAAAAGATCTTACCTAGAAGCAACAGTAGCAGAAGGAGAACATCAGCCATTCTTCGTCGCATCAAACAGACCTAAACATGATTATTACAATTACACACAGTAGGTCTACATACGGCCCAACAACTCATGGCTTTATGCAGGAAGCTCAAGTGACGTTTGATGACTTTTAAAACATTTCATCACTGCTTTAAACTGAATATTTATTTTCTGCATTTTGGGACATTTTTACAAGACATTTTAAACTGAAATCAAATTGCCTTATACAGTGTTTCTTATTAAAAAGATAGATATTTTGTGTTTTTTTTGTGTGTTTTTTTTTTGCTAAATTCATTTTATTTCTCATCTCTGATTGTGTTTTTACAGATTCATTATTTTGCTACGATGTGTGCAGCACTATCTTGTTTATGAAACATGCTGCACAAATCAAGATGGGTTGGAACTACAGCTGAATAGGGGTTATGCACTGATAGCATTTCTTCAATGTATTTCTTTGTTGTCGTGGCAATGGCTTGTCTGCTAACAAAAGTTGATAATTGGCTCAGTGCAGTTGGCTTGTTTTAATTGAAAATAGTAGACCCTGTACATACAACCATTTCCTGTTCAATTCTTTTCTATGAGGTGAAGCCACGCCCTATAATAGGAGCGTCGCATACGTCGGTCAACCCCTCACTTCTGACATCGAACATGGCCGCACGCTGTAACGCTGCAGACCTGAGGGTTTGGTCTGATCCGAGAGCTGCTGGGTTCGGAGTTGCCCGGTCTTTCTTAACAATGTCCAGCTTTTCTTGAAAAGTCCGTCTTGAAAAATGCTTTACCAATAAATTTGCAACCAAATCGACTTCTTCTCTCCTTTAGCCACTGTGACAAAACTGCTATCAAAACAACAATAATATTGCTTGACTGCGCACAGCCAATCAAATGAGGTAGTTATTCTCACGTTGCCGGTCGCCTTCGAGAAGGCCTTGGCGTCGTCGACGTAAAATCTGATTGGTTGAAGCAACAGTTTGATACGTTTAAGATACGGTGCCTTCAAAACTGATTGTGAAGGCCTCGGCGGATTTCACTGACCCTGACAACAACTGATGTGTGATTGGTTAAAACAAAATATTTTGAAATACACGCCTGAAAGCTGCGTAACGATGGAAACTGCTACGAAGAAGCTGATGAATAATAATTGAATTTTTTTTTTTTTTTTTTTTTTTTTTTATTTATTTGATAGGGACAATGCACATTAATGAACATTTGTATAAACAAATGTAAATATGCGGATTGTAGCTACGAAGCTAATTTACATCCGTAGTCCCTAGGCAGGTCACAAGTACAATAAACAATTACAAAACAAAACAATTATACAATACATGAAAATCTAAAAGTAAATAACATGTTATGGCTAATGATCACATGACTGGTGTGATTTCAGCCAGCGCTTAAGCTGAATTTTGAAATTGGATAGTGTGGAGCACTCTCTTATTTGAAGAGGAATACTGTTCCAGACTTTACTCGCCTTTACAGAGAGAGCATTTTGTCCAAAGGCAGTTTTCTGTAGGGCACCTCACAGTCTCCTCTGGAAGAGCCTGGTCCTCGTGTTACTAGTGTTTTTTGTTTTGAAAAATACTGACATGGAGGCGGGCTAATCCATGTAGCACTTTATAGATAAAGCATGCATATTTAAAATGCTTAAAATGTTCAAAGCTAAAAAGATTATGTTTTTTTAAAATGTTACAAACATGGAATGAAAGGGGTTTTCTGTCAAAGACTTTAGAGATTTTTGTAAAGTGACTCCATTATTTTAAATGTACTTGCTGTTAAACATGCATGCACTAAATATGATTTGAATCAGTTTGTTATTTAGATATTTTTAGGCCAGCAGAGAAGGCTTTGCAGGCCCTGACGGTCCGCCACTGCGCACTGCATCTAACGTGTTCAGAGGGATTTGACCTGCACAACACCTTTGCTTCGCTGTTGTAGAGTTCCATTCTGGTAAGCGGGTTCTAATGAGTTGCTGTCCAACTCATTAGAACCCGCTTACTTTACTTTAAGATTGCAAATGACTGTTTGCTGTTTGTATAGCTCCGATGGGTGCAAGGGGCCTGCTCCATTATGTTATTTTTATGACCAATGAAATGCTATCATGTTGAACTATTAAGTTATTCATTAACTTAATAAAAGCTGTTTTTGTAACTTGTGGTCTCATGTCTTCAGATGTGTGTCCTAGTGTGCGGGGTTTCCCCAAAATAATACGGTGGCATTTCAAACAAACTAGATCAAAACTTTAAAATTATTGTAAAAGGTGTATTAGTGCCCTCAAACAAAAACTGTAAATTAACAGAGTGGAATCGTAACGGAAAATACAATTTGCCAGTGGAATTTTCAGGTTTTTACAGAAAGATTTCTTACAGTGTACTTGTTTAAACAAAAAAAAAAAAAAGTTTTGTCTAAACTTATTTTAATTCCCTAAAGCTTGTTTTTTGTTGAATTACCTTCAATAATTGTCAAAACCCAAATTTGCCTGCCACCAGGTTTTACTCTTGTTTATATTTAACAAAGAAAATCTCAGTGTTTTAGTTAAAAAAAGGCTGGTTAAGGTCTGATTAGAATTTGCGTTATAACAAAACTCTAACAAAACCACAAAATACCAATTAAATTATGTATTTGGTTAATTCCTCAGCTTGTAATGATAGTGAAAAAGACGTACCTGCGATGTCGTAAAAGCAAACACAGTATTTTATGCAAACTGTGTCTATGTGTCGTGACACTGTGATTCTTGGATGCAGCCTGTGAACGGGAGAAACGGACTGTAAAAGATCAATAGATCTGTTGTTATTCTGTCACTCAGATTCTTGAATGTTTTAAATATATTTTTACAATCATATTGTCAAAAAATATTTCAGGAAAAAAAAAATCTTCCAGAATCTTGTTCTGGGTTTATCAAGAATTTGTTAAAGCACCTGACAAGGTCGACTATTTGATCCCAGTCAGGGTTGCAGTCACGTGCAAAGAACATTTTGTAAAATGTTTTTGGGATCATTTTTGTAAATCATTTAACTCTAGATATTATCCAGACATTAAACAGGTCGCTGCAGATGATTATTTGGATACCTTTATTTAAAAAAAAAGAAAAGACAACATTTGTCACATACTGTAGTAACACTGCAAAAGCTATAAACTGTAGAGGGCGATGCTTGCTCATAGACACAAGTCGAGCCAGCGCTGTTGTCAGTATCTAAGAGAGTAAAACTACAAGAGTTTATCACTGTGTGAAAACAAAAGTTCTGCTGCTGAATCTACATTTGTGAATGAAACGACCCATAAGATCAGTTGTGTGAAAAAACGTCACTTGCCGCGCGCCAGACACAAGCGTCAACCCTCATCAAATGCCGCGATGCTCGGCGTTATTTTTCAACAATCCGCGGCCGTAGTGGGTGAGTTATATGATAATATGTCGTAAATAATGAAGGGCATTCCGCGTTCATCATTGTTAACGAAATAGCGCTGACAAGTTAACTACTATACATTATTTATGAAGAAGCTACGGGTACCGGCAGGGTCATTTCCTGGCGCGGTGCTGCGACAGAAACAAATAAAATTAAATCACGGCGCGTTGTAAAGCGCCGCCGTGCGCCGCCGCGAGCCAGTGTGTGTACATTCATAGAAATTAACGGAGGCGCCCAATTTGCCGCGCGGCAGAGCGTCCCGGTGTGCGCTGGCCTTAAGATGTATGTTTTGGCCCAGCTTGATAAAACAGACCTTACCCAATTTGTGTAGTTTTGTTATTCAGTATCCTAGAAAAATCTGTAATATTGGCAGACTCTGTTAGGCCACTTCAAAGCAAGGACATTGGCAACAAAATGTGCTTTTTTGCAGTTTTTAAATACAATTTTATTGCTAATGCTGTTGTTGTTTTATACTAACGCAGTTGGAGATTTAAGCCGCTTCAACTGTTGCCCAACAAAGAATTTCCTCAGCAAACAAAATCATTCATTCATTTTCTACCGCTTAATCCCGTTAGGGGTCGTGGGTGACTGGAGCCTTTCCCATTGACTTTGGGCCTTAGGCAGGGAAACACCCTGGACAGTGGCCAACTCGTCACAGAGTTAGACAGACAAACATTCACTCTCTCATTCACTCACTAAGGGAAATTTACAGTGATGCCCAATTAACCTAAACATACATGTTTTTGGAGGTAGGAGGAAACCGGAGTACCCGGAGAAAACCCACGGTGACACGGGGAGAACATGCAAACTCCACCCAGAGAGATCGTGAGATGTTGATATGGTCCGACCCGGGAGTCGAACCCACGACCTTCTTATTGGGAAGCCAGAGCTCTAACCACTCTGCTACAAAATCAAAAACATTTTATTTAAGAACATAAAGGTAATGAGTTGAACCGTGAGTGATCCTAAAATCTGTCAATGAAAAATGTGAGAAGCCTCAATGTTCCTGTTGTTTATCTGGTTGTTTTTAAGGTTTTATTGTTGTATTTTTTTCATTCCAATGAAAAGAGATTGGTCGTGAATAGTACCATTTCGAGTTGTTTGAGATTAATGAATATGTAAAACACATTCGTAGTTCAGTTTATTGCTCTCAGAAAAATTGGCCGGCTTGCTGTACTGGGTTGTCCTGGTGTCCCACCCTTTTGTTCTTTTATGGTGCCCATCGGGCCCCATTTACTTTACTAATTCAAACTTGTTTCATCAGACTGTATTTGACAAACAAATACATGATTAAGAGCCAAAGATGTTACCTAGAAGCAAAAGTAGCAGAAGGAAGACAGTAGCAAAAAATCGTTGGTTTCTTTTGACTTTTCGTAACATATTGACTTAAATACAGAGTTAAAACGAGCTTATTGTACCTTTTTGACATTTCCTTGTATATTGTTTTCTCCGAAGACTGGGCTGCTTCTTAACTGCGTCTCATAATTAAAGTAAGTCTGACATTCTTTTAGTGCAGAGCTTTTTCTCACTTCTAACTAGAGTCAGTCGCCAGAGGTCGAAATTTACAATGTCCAGGCATTTGTTTGTTTGTTTCAGTTTAAACTTTAGACGATATAAGTCAGGTCTTTTAAGAAATCGATGGTAAATAGTTTAAGGTCTGATTTGAATTTGCCTCATAACAAAAATCTCACAAAACTGCAAAATACCAATCAAGTTCTGTTATTGCCAATAACTTGAACTCTGCAAAGATATCAAAAAGACGTACCTGCGATGTCGTAAAGCAACGCCGTCTTTACGTTGCCTCGGTCTTCTTGGTGTAAGTGTTGTAAGTGCTGACTATAAAATGCAGTATTTTCATATGCAAAGTGTGCCTATGTAGCGTGGCAGCGCTTTAAGGTGAGAATGAAAGGGTGTGAACAAGTCGTGTTGGATCTTATATCAGAATAGAGAATGGGAGAAATGGACGGCAATGGATCAATAAATCTGGTTTTATTCTGTCATTCAGATTCTTGTCTTATACAGTATATAAATAGATACAGGACCATTAAAGACTATTTCCCACCAATACAGCCTCCCCTCCTCCCTCACCACAGTCTGGAGTTACACAATCCTAAGATAACTGCAGTGGATCATCATTAGAGTGAAAGAGCTTGCAAGGCCGTCTTATAATTTTTTTTACAAGAACTGTTATTTTGACCACGCCTCCAGAACTAAAGTGCTTAATTTCCAGTAGTGTGCAGGAAAAGGGTTGTACAGGGTCCAAGATCGTGTTGCCTTTTCTGAATCTTTGGTTTGATGCTCCAGCTCAGTTTGACATGGAAACCGTGAGCTCTGAGCACCTGCCCCAGCTGCAAATAAGACCAGGATTAGAATATACAGTATTACATTTATTTTATTAGAACTGGTGGACGTTACCTTCTGCAGGAGCTGTAGTTGGAGAGAAGGATCAGCCATGTTTGCACTGCTCTGGAGGCTCACTGTGACTTTGTTCATCAGTGTGTACACTGTTAACAACAAAGGCATTTGTTTGCAATCAGCCAATACTGTATATTTGCCTCTGCAATTCTTTAAGAAGAATGGGTCTGGTCACCAGACCAGCTCTACAAAACACTATCCAATCAAATGAGTTTATTCACTTGCTCTATCTGAGCCGAGATCACACACAAGCACATTTAAAACCCTCGGGAGCCTGGACCTGCTGTGGAAAACCCACCATCATTAACATAAACAGCCTAAACTGATCCAAAGTGAACCGGTGTCGAGATTGGACTCCCCTTGTTTAAAGTTAGTGCTAGAAAATCTGTAATATTAAAAAACCCTCACCCTCACCCAAGCCCCAATCCTAAACTTAGCCTTCGAATTATGTCTAAACTTAAACCTAAACCTAAACTATTTACTGTGGGAAGCTTGCCACATCATGAACAGTCAGAAAAGCTGTGAGGCGATCCAATCTCGACTGGATCTCCACTATCGACACCACACTGAGGGTGTTGACACATTTCACAGAGGGTAATGTATATTTTGGGATTTTTTTTTTCTTTTGTAAAAAAACCTAAACTCTAAAAAAAACTTCCACACAAAAACTGCATTTTTGTTTACTTTCTTGTCTTTGATTAAGATTTACATTTTTCGGTGATGGAAAACATTTAAATGTCATAAATAGGCCTATGCAAAAACTAAGACATTGGAGACACTGCATTACCTCTGTGGCAGATGAAGGTGTAGCTGTTTGCACATCCAACGCTGACCCACTGACGCTTCTCGTTCTCGACCACACAGTAAAGCTCGGCTCCATTGGCTGGATAACCTGGTTGCCAGTTTTTGAATGTAACTGGAGATCCGTCGGTCCACACCCAGGGCTCGCGGGTCAGTCCGATCCACGTTTTTACGACCGGTTTGGACATAATGACTTTGACGTTAGTATCAGCGTTCTCGATCATCACCAGGTCTGTGTGGTGCTGTCGACAGTAAGCTAGAGCAGCAGGCTGCGTCATTTCAGTAGAGACGTACGTGTAGTTGATTCCTGAGCCAGTGTCTAAACAAATGAAGAGAGCAAACTAAAGCACAAAATCAACCAGATATCAGAGGCTGTAGGGCTGCACAAATTGTCACAATATAATAAAAATCACAATATTAATGAGCAATTAGCCAATTGCAAAGGCTACAGTTTTTGATTAACCTAAATGTTATCCTCCACTAACAAAACTTTCTCTTATTCTGACTGAAAACATTCAATTGTGAAGATTAGATCTGTTAAACATGGATTTAAAGATGTGACTCTTTTATTAGTTTGTAAGTTCATTTTACAGTTGTTCTGTCCATTTTTTTGGACACGCCTAAAACTGACAGACTTTTAAAGCATAAACTGTACTTTGACTCTGCAGATAAACAAGATTATGATCATCAAAATTCGATATCCATCTTTTTCCGTCTACCTACTTTTTCTACTGTTACACACAACACTCGGAAACGCACTTCCGGTCAGCTCCATCCATCCATCCATCCATTTTCTTCCGCTTTATCCGGGGTACGGTCGCGGGGGCAGCAGTCTGAGCAAGGACACCCAGACTTCCCTGTCCTCACACACCTCCTCCAGCTCTTCCGGGAGGATCCCGAGACGTTCCCAATACAGTCGAGAGACTGGAAGACCCAGCGTGTCCTGGGTCTTCCCCTTGGCCTCCTCCAAGTGGGACATGCCCGGAACACCTCACCAGGGAGGCGTTCAGGAGGCATCCGGTACAGATGCCCGAGACACCTCAGCTGGCCCCTCTCGATGTGGAGGAGCAGCGGCTCTACTCCGAGCTCCTCCCGTGTGACTGAGCTTCTCGCCCTATCTCTAAGGGAGCGCCCAGCCACCCTGCGGAGGAAACTCATTTCGACCGCTTGTATTCGCGATCTTGTCCTTTCAGTCATTACCCAAAGCTCATGACCATAGGTGAGGGTTGGAACGTAGATTGACCGGTAAATTGAGAGCTTTGCCTTTCGACTCAGCTCCTTCTTCACCACAACGGTTCGATACAGCGACTGCATCACTGCAGACGCTGCACCGATCCGTCTGTCAATCTCACGCTCCATCTTTCCCTCACTCGTGAACAAGACCCCGAGATACTTGAACTCCTCCACTTGAGGCAAGGACTCCCCACCCACCTGGAGAGGGCAAGGCACCTTTTTCCGGTCGAGAACCATGGCCTCGGATTTAGAGGAGCTGATCTTCATCCCAGCCGCTTCACACTCGGCTGCAAACCGTCCCAGTGCATGTTGCAGGTCCTGGCTTGATAAAGCCATCAGAACAACATCATCTGCAAACAGCAGAGACGAAATCCTGTGGGCACCAAACCGGACACCCTCCGGACCCTGACTGCGTCTAGAAATTCTGTCCATAAAAACAATGAACAGAACCGGTGACAAAGGGCAGCCCTGGCGGAGTCCAACATGCACTGGGAACAAATCTGACTTACTGCCGGCAATGCGAACACAGCTCCTGCTCCGGTCGTACAGGGAACGGACAGCCCTGAGCAAAGGGCCCCGGACCCTATATTCTCGGAGCACTCCCCACAGAACACCACGAGGGACACGGTCGAAAGCCTTCTCCAAATCCACAAAACACATGTGGACTGGTTGGGCAAACTCCCATGAACCCTCGAGCACCCGATGGAGAGTATAAAGCTGGTCCAGTGTTCCACGGCCGGGACGAAAACCACACTGCTCCTCCTGTATCCGAGGTTCGACTATCGGTCGAAGTCTCCTCTCCAGTATCCTGGAGTAGACCTTACCTGGGAGGCTGAGGAGTATGATCCCTCTGTAATTGGAACACACCCTCCGGTCCCCCTTCTTAAACAGAGGGACCACCATCCCGGTCTGCCAGTCCAGAGGTACTGTCCCAGTTCGCCACGCGATGTTGCAGAGACGTGTCAGCCAAGACAGTCCCACAACATCCAGAGACTTGAGATACTCAGGACGGATCTCATCCACACCCGGAGCCTTGCCACCGAGGAGCTTATTGACAACGTCAGTGACTTCAGCCTGGGTGATGGGTGAGCCTCCCCCGAGTCCTCAGTCTCTGCTTCCTCATCGGAAAACATGGCGGTGGGATTGAGGAGACCCTCAAAGTATTCCTTCCACCGTCCAACAACATCGCCAGTCGAGGTCAGCAGCTCTCCACCCGCACTGTAAACAGTGTTGGTGAAGCACTGCTTCCCTCTCCTGAGGCGTCGGACGGTTTGCCAGAATTTCCTTGAGGCCGACCGATAGTCCTCCTCCATGGCCTCCCCGAACCTCTCCCAGTCCCGAGTTTTTGCCTTTGCAACTGCACAAGCTGCGGTATGCTTGGCCTGCAGGTACCTGTCAACTGCCTACAAGCCAACAGGGCTTTGTAGCACTCCTTCTTCAGCCTGACGGCATCCCTTACTTCCGGTGTCCACCACCGGGTTCGGGGATTGCCGCCACGCCAGGCACCTGAGACCTTACGTCCACAGCTCCGCACAGCCGCATCGACAATGGAGGCTGAGAACATGGTCCACTCAGACTCAATGTCCCCAGTCTCTCTCCAGGAGGTGTGAGTTGAATACCTGTCTGACAGAGGACTCCGCAAGACGTTCCCAACAGACCCTCATAATACGTTTGGGTCTGCCAAGTCTGTCCGGCTTCCTCCTCTGCCAGCGGATCTAACTCACCACCAGGTGATGATCGGTTGACAGCTCCGCCCCTCTCTTAACCCGAGTGTCCAAAACACGCGGCCAAAGGTCAGATGACACGACGACAAAGTCGATCATCGACCTCCGGCCTAGGGTGTCCTGGTGCCACGTGCATTGAAGGACACCCTTGTGCTGGAACATGGTGTTCGTTATGGACAAGCTGTGGCTAGCACAGAAGTCCAATAACAGAACACCGCTCGGGCTAAGATCGGGGGGCCATTCCTCCGATAATCCCTCTCCAAGTGTCACTGGCGTTGCCCATGTGAGCGTTGAAGTCCCCCAGCAGAACAATGGAGTCCCCGGTGGGTGCAGTGTCCAGTACCCCTCCCAGGAACTCCAAGAAGGCCGGGTACTCTGCACTGTTGTTTGGCCCGTAGGCTGCCACAACAGTGAGAGACCTGTCCCTGACCCGAAGGCGCAGGGACGCGACCCTCTCGTCTACTGGGGTGAACTCCAACACATGGCGGCTGAGCTGAGGGGCTATGAGCAGGCCCACACCTGCTCGCCGCCTCACACCATGAGCAACCCAGAGAAGTGGAGCGTCCAGCCCCTCTCGAGGGTAATGGTTCCAGAGCCCAAGCTGTGCGTGGAGGTGAGGCCGACTATATCTAGTCGGAAACGCTCAACCTCCCGCACAAGCTCGGGCTCCTTCCCGCCAGCGAGGTGACATTCCATGTCCCCAGTGCCAGAGACCGTGCGCATAGCCTTGGTCGTCTGGGACCTCTCCCGACCACCGCCCAAAGCACACTGCACCCATCCCCTATGGTCCTTCCTGCGGGTGGTGGGCCTGTGGGAAGGTGGCTCCACGTTGCCTTTTCGGGCTGGGCCCGGCCGGGTCCCGTGGGCAAAGACCCGGCCACCAGGCGCTCGCCTGCGAGCTCCCACCCCAGGCCTGGCTCCAGGGTGGGGCTCCGGTGACGCCAATCCGGGCGACGTAACGAGTTTCGTTGTTTTAGTCATCATAGGGCTTCTTGAACCGCACTTTGTCTGGCTCGTCACCTAGGACCTGTTTGCCATGGGAGACCCTACCAGGGGCATAAAGCCCCCGACAACATAGCTCCTAGGATCATCCGAGCACTCAAACCCTTCCACCACGTTAAGGTGGCGGTTCAAGGAGGGGCCGGTCCGCTGTCTATTTCATTGACATAACCTGCTGAGGAAACTTGCTACAAAATAATATTTCAGGTAGGTTATTTTTAAATACGTTATCTGCACCAATCAATAAGCAAGGCATAGTTTCTCTGGATGGCTTGAAAGCAATCGTTAAAGTATTTAAATCATCGCTTGCTGGTCAGATCGCTGCGATAGACAGCAGTTAGCCTAAGTTACATTCGCCACAAACAAACATCAAATGTATTGATCACACACAGGGAATATACACATGTGAAACATTGTTTGAAAGCTTAGGAACTGTAGAATTCAGTCGATGTTTCTAATTGAGATTAGCTTACAAGATAGCACAGCTACAGCGTTAGCTACCTTCTTGTTTATTCCTTTTAGCTACACTGTTTTACACAGTTTGTGCCTTTTTTGTCATCAGCTGTTGGCAATACACGTCAAATACATGAGAGTTAAATCACACAAATAGTGCTGGTGTAATAAATAGTGATTCAGATAAATAAATTAGATAATTACATTTGATGTTTGTTTGTCGCTAATGTAACTTAGGCTAACTGCTGTCTATCGCAGAGGTCTGACCAGGAAACGATTATGTTAATTCTTTAACAATTGTTTTCAAGCGATCCAGAGAAAATGTATGTCTTGCTTTTTTGTTGGTGCACTTGACCATAGCATATTTGGAAAGATTATCTGACCTGAAATACTATTCTAAGGCAGGTCTTCTCGGCTGTTTACTTGAGGAAATGAACGGGGAAGAAGCTGACCGGAAGTGCGTTTCCAAGTGTTGTGTGGAACGGTAGAAAAAGTGGGCTGGTCAAAATAAGATGGATATTGCCCACCTATTATGCTTACTCACCGGTGAAGCAGACAAAGGCTACTTCGTAATAACAGCTGTAGTCTTGCCATTGGCCACTTGTCATCATGATGTTACACACTTCATCAGGAGAATATCTATTTGGTTGAGAAGGATAGAAGAAGTTATGGTAGCCCGTTCGACTGTGTGTCCCTGTGGCCGACCAGATCCAGGAGTTACTGGCGTTCCCCATGGTTGGCCTCCAGTTTGTGATGTCGTCTGACAGGAGTACACACTGGGCTTAGACACCAGCTGGACGTCCTCCAAACTGTCATAAACGGCCAAGTCGTGGTAGTTTTCTTTGCAGTACGCTCGAGCATCATGCCATGTTTTTGTGATGTTGACGTAGTAGTATTTCCTCATAGGATAAAGCTGACTGGAGACCTGAGCTGAACATATTAACATTTGTTTATTGCAGATATTTGTTTATGTTAAAGTGCTTATATCCTGTTGCATCGCCCATTTACAGCCTCTTGCCCGGTTTTAAGCTTGATGTGACGCCAGACTGATTTGTGTATCGCTCTGAACACAATCTTAATCTGGGTAAACGGATGTTGTAGATGTTCTAAATGTTATAGCAATATCTGAATCTGATTAGTTGAAGTAACTGAGCCAGGAAGTAGCCGAGAAGTCATGTTTTTGTTAAAGGACAAACATCTATCCGAGAGGTTTGGTGGTGGTTTAGTTTTGGTGCGTGGGCGTGCCTGGTGTAATCTTGATTAGTTTTACTTTAGACAGCATGTGATCCTGGTTACACATTCGGTCCTGAAGCCAAGAGTAGTGAACTTCAAAAACTCTTACCCAGAAGCAGCAGCAGCAGGTAGACACCAGCCATTCTCAGTTGCACCAAACAGGCCTAATGTAAACATGATTCTTTTAATTAATGTGCACATGACAGAACTATAGACTTTTAATGTTTCGCACAAATCACATACGTTTGTCAATATTTCCCACCTCAGGCTAATGCTGGAAGTCTCAGTCGTTAAATCAATCTGCCAGGGACTACAGGTGGAAATTAGCATCTGTGCTATAATCTGGTACAATGCATCTCTCCTATGTAAGGTTAATGTATATTGTACATTGTACATTGTCCCTGTTAATTAAATAAATAAACTAAACTAACTAAACTCAGTCAAACTGACTTTCTAAAGTTTTTATTATTGTTCAAACACTTTTTCATTACAAACAAAGCTGGAGTTTTGTTTGTAAGATAGTATTCTCTCTCCTCTGAGCCTCAGGAAATAGTGATGTGACATTCGCGAACAATCTGATTTTTTTTGAGCCACTCACTGGTGAAATCAAATGAGCGCGTACAGTGAACACTAACCCTCATGTTCTCCTGGTGTCGCCCAAGACACAGTCCTCAGCGCGTCGCAATAGTCACACAAGTGTGCACCTGTGCCACGTCATCTTTTGACCCGCAGGTCGGCAAAGATGGCAAGTAACTAGTATTTTACTCAAGTACTGTACTTAAGTAGTTTTTTTTTTTGTACTATCTGTACTTTACTTGAGTATTACAAATTATGGTGACTTTTTATTTGCATACATTTTTCAAGAGGTATTCCTGTTAAAACCAGGTCAAACTTGCTGTGCTGCCAGGTATCAGTGCTTTGTGGAAAAATTAGCAGTAAAAATAACCAAAAACTTAATAGTTTCCAACAAAAATCACATGATAAAAGTCAGATGAATTACAGTTAATTTACTGTACAGCCCATCTTACACACCAAACATTACAAATTATTTGTTAAAATGTCTCAAAACCTGGATTTTTTTTTTCTGGTTCCAGTAGTTTTATTTGATTTACATAGAATATGACTTGTTTCAATGTGTTTTCTGACTTGTCTCAATTAATTTCTTCTTATTTCAAGCCAAATTATTTGTTAATGAAGTCAAAAATTTTTACTCACGTCATTGGCAATTTGAGTCAAGTTGAAATCTCTTGAAAACCGTCAGAAATGTCTTGAAACAAGTGAAATCAGCTGACAAATATCTAGTATTCTAGTAGTTTTTAACCGAGACTATAACTTTTGGCAGTGTGATTTTTTACTTAAGATTGTTTACTTTTATACTTTTACTCAAGTAAAGCAGTTTCAGCAGGACTTTCACTTTTATCAGAGTTATTTTTACACATGTAACTGTACTTTTACTTTGTAGTGAACTTCAGTACTTTTGAATCTCTGCAGGTTGGGACCACAGATTATAATTTCGTAATGATCCAGGTTGTGTTACGATTGAGTCACAAGCCTGCAGTATCTTTACATTTAGACAAGTCATGTCTTATTGGATCATTTCTCTATGAATATCAATCCTATTGTAATTAAACCAACTTCATTTTAAACTTAAAAACACATTTCTATGCAGTCATGTTCCTCTGTCCTAAATCTCTCTGTTTTTACAGGGTGGACTAAAGTAGGTTAAAAAATAAAAAAAAGAAAGACTCTTAGAGACGAACAAGTACTTTTTTTTGGATCGTGATTAAAAGCAACTATAAAGAATATCTAAACTAAGAATGCAAAATAAGTGATCTCACGTTTTTAAATATGTCACATTTCCTGCTTTTTTGCACAGCCCTAAAGGAACAGAATATTAAGCCTGCCTGTCGTCTGCCAACTTTAACTCTGCAAAGATACTGAAAAAACATACTGTACCTGCCATGTAGTGAGTGTAAGTGGTTTCTTCAGTACTACCTCAGTCTTTCACGAGTTTCTGGTAAAACGTGATGTAAATGAGTTGTGAGCTGGACCTTATGTTGCTACGAAGGTATTTTGTATTGTGTCCAGTCTTACACAGTCACTTCAAAAATATATTTCACCAAATAAATACACAAGTCCAACACTCTTGTTTTGATTGTAACGGCAAGCTCAAAATGGTTAAAGACAGATTGTCATCATCATCATCATCATCATCATCATCATCATCATCATCATCATCATCATCATCATCATCATCATCAACATCATCATCATCATCATCATCATCATCATCATCATCATCATCATCATCATCATCATCAACAACAACTGCTTGACAAAGCTTGATCATAGGACAAACAGGAAATTGCACAGAAATAAAAAAAAACATATATCCTGGGGAGAATTTCCAGACCCCCCTGAAATACATCAAAGCTGTTTTAGGAACAGGCTTATTAGGGTTTAGCCTCTCCCCAGAGGGAGGCTTAACCTAATATAAATACAGCCAGTCTCAGGTCACCTCCATCAGATTGAAAATGACTTTTCGGATGAGAGTCGAAACGTCTTCGGAAACACTGTCCAGATGACAACTTTAAAGACTTTCTACTATCAAAACAATGTTATACAGAAAAATATTTTAATGGAGGACTTACAGTGTCTGCGTCTATGTAATTCAATAAAAATGCCCTTTGCCCCCTGGTGGTGGCTCTTCAAGTATAACAGCTGAAAATTCAGCTCTTGGCCTCTGACCAGTTCGCCACCGCTGATCAATACCATACCTATAACTCATATGTGTATCTGAGACAGGATTATAAAATGCTTACAAAGCAAAGAAAAGGAACAGATTTTTAAATTAACTCTAAACCTATCCAATTAATGGTTATTATTTATGAATATTACAAAATCATAATCCTAACCAACACCAAACACTACAGGAAAATTTAGCAATTTTTGTAACATTGGACCTGAACATAACCAATAACCCCAACTAAAACTTCCCTGTCTGGCCTCAACAAAATCCAGTCTGTAAGAAAACAGTGTCATTAAATCTTTAAACACATGACAACTCAACATAGCAAAGGAAAAGCGTTGTTGTGACGACAGATTATTTACATGGCAAGGTGCAAATAAAACCCAACCTTCAGACTTTGTGTCTGAACCTTCCGTTTCCGCCCTAAATCTTTTACAAATGTCTTTATTTGTTTAGATCTCACGTGCTCTTCTCAACCTTTACAGCTCGTCTTACACATGCGCAGTTTGGCTTCATGTCAGTGTCATAACTAAGTATTTCTTAAGCAAATCCCATCATGTATGTTATGTCCTTGTACCATATAGGACATAATTATGCTGTTTTGCATAATTATGACACGCGTCGCAGTTCCCAGTTCATTTCTATGGTGGTTGTTTAAGATTATTTATGATATTACAAATGATTTTAATTACAAGCAGACTAAACTTAATTTGTTACAAGTGCTCAAAAAGTTGCAAGAAAAGAGGGACAACAGAGCGGCGCAACGCATAAACATAATTGTGGGCCTGCTGGGTGCTGGGGGGGGATAACTTCTATGTATGTAAGGTGTTGGGTAGAAGCGTGCTGTTGTTATGTTTGTAAAGTGAGTAGCAGGCTGTAGTGTGTGTGGTGCGAATGATAGTCACTTTTATGTCAAGGTGCGAGTGTTTGTGTAAAACACAAAGGCGAGTGGCATGACGTGGCGATGGGAGGAGAGAGAGCCAGCAGGCCTCATTTTAGTAACTTATGCCTAAACGTATACCCGTTACACCTTACACCATTTTTTACGCTTTTTCATATCCCATTTTCCCATTTAATCCCACTGTGACCGAAAAAAAATTCTTCATTTCTAAGGCTATAAAAATGTTTCTGAATGATCTATCAATATATTTCCAACAAATATTAAAACAATAAAGGGTCTCAAAGAAATATGTGCAGTTTCACATGTTTACTGTAAACTATCACATGACCAGAGCTGTTTACATCCGGTTTACGCCCAGAGAAGAAGATGGCAGCAAGAACGCTCCCAAAGAAAGAGTTAGTAAAGTATCTTAACATAAACATAAAACATTCATTTTTGGTACAGATCATGTTTAAGGTCTCTAGTATTGATGTATTATTTTACAATTACTCAACTGTATTCAATGTGGTCACAGAACTCACGAACATCTCATCGGCAACAATAGTGACCGTGTATGTAAATGCTAACACTCAGGCCAACCTTTCTACCTTATTTTGTGCTGCTATCTAAGTTTTTACTTAATTTCAGGCACATACCCCTACATCCCACACCCACACCCCCCCACACACAACCCCCCCCCCCCCCCCACACACCCAGATCCCAAGAAAAAGTAGGTCTGCTACCCAGCTTCCTGCCTATACTGCGACTTTCCTTTTAGCAAATACAAGCACATACTGTGCATGCAAACATATGCATGCTAATTAGTTTTACCCAGTTTTATATACCTATCATTCATACACACACTCTCACACACCCCTAGACACCCCACACAACAGAAAGGTAGGTAATGTTTTGCTTTCTTTTAGATTTACTTTGATTGAGGTTCTTGATTTGCTGGATCAAGAAGAATTTCCAGAGAATGCATGCAATATTGCAGCCTATCCTCAAAATGACAAGGCAAATGTATTTGTATAGCACAATTCAGACACAAAGCAAATCAAAGTGCTTTACAATGCAGGTAAAGAGGCATAAAAATTATAATACAAAAAAACCACATTATTAAAAAATATAAAAAAAATCATCATAAATGTATTTAAAGAAATAAAGAGTGCAGACAAAGTATTTCAGTCATATGCACAGATAAAAAGAAATGTTTTGAGTCTAGATTCCAACCATGTCACAATGGAGGCCTGTCTTACATCTTCAGTAAAACTGTTCCAGATCTGAGCTGCATAAAACTGAAACGCTCCCCATGTTTAGTCCAGACTCTGGTCCATGTTTTTGAGTCCATGTTTAGTCCTGACTCTGGTCCATGTTTAGTCCTGACTCTGGTCCATGTTTAGTCCTGACTCTGGTCCTGACTCTGGTCCATGTTTAGTCCTGACTCTGGTCCATGTTTAGTCCTGACTCTGGTCCACGTTTAGTCCTGACTCTGGTGGTAGTCCTGACTCTGGTCCACGTTTAGTGACTCTGACTCTGGTCCAGGTTTAGTCCTGACTCTGGGCACCAGCAGGAGGCCGGTCCCTGAGGTCCTCAGAGTCTGAGATGGTTCATGCAGCACTAACATGTTAGAGATGTACTTTGATGCTAGTCCATGGAGAGACTTGAACACAAGCAGAACTGTTTTAAAGTCTATTCTCTGAGCCACTGGAACCAATGTATAAAAACTGGGTAAAGAAAGAGGCCGTCAGCAGTGACTGTGATAGTGATGAGTCAGACATGGAATATGAAGGGGAAATATGCTATTTGCCAACAAGACTGTTGAATGCAAATGCAGAAGTTATGCAGACAAAGCATGAATAGAATGATGGTCTCCTTTTGATCAGACCTCAACAACCTCCTTCCCCTTCAAGCAAACTCACCCACCCCAACAAATACCCACACACAAACACCCTACCTACACCACACCTGCACACATGCACACACCCCAGCACACTGCACAAGTCAATCAGACCTGTATTCAGTCTCAGTACTACTGCTGCAGATTGAACCTCTGTTCACAGTTTGCAAGAAACTGTGTATCCTATAGGTTTTCTAGAACGTTGTCCCAGTTTTCGATAATGGGCCAATTCACACTGTCAATGGAATACCTAAAACCCACTCCCCAAACATGCACAAACATAGAAAATCCGACCTAGTATGAGTCATAAAACACACTTTTTAACACATTTTCCCATGAAAATGTCTAAAAATTCTGATTGATTGTTTCAAAGGGTCACTAATACACATGATTTGGATATTTTTGTGTTTGGGAAAAATTTGGGAATAAATGGGTTAAGTTAATTTGGTTAAGTTTAGAGATTTGGGAAAGGTAAAGTGAGCTTCATATTTAGAAAGCACATTTATTTGTAGATAAGTATTCAAAAGTCTACAGTCAACAAACATCAACTCTTTGGTCATACAGTCAGAATCAAACATGGGACAATCTGCTGCTTGCATGAAAAATCACTTTGAAAATCACTATGACACACAGCACTATGGTCTAAACTATAACAATAATGAAGAACGATATATTAAAATCACGATGCTATGCTTGTCATTCCACAAATCTTTCACACACGATGAAGAAATGAAGGCGGGGCTATATCACGATGAAGAGGCGGGGCTTATCACTTGAAGAGGCGGGGTTTTATGAAGAGGCGGGGCTTATCACTATGAAGAGGCGGGGTTTATCACTATGAAGAGGCGGGCTTATCAGTTCTGAAGTTTTGCACTGGAAGTAAATAGACCTCTTTCTATTTCTGAGCTGTTTTACAGACAGTTTGTGTTTTACAAAAGACAAATTGTAAATTACTGATCTACGTGTATTATAGTTTATTCCTACGTATAAAGAAAAATGTAGTAAGTCCTTGTAATGTATCTATGAAGCCCAACAGTGACCACCTCACTGGCTCATTACTATACGCTGTTATAAACTCCCACAGAGATTTATATTAAAAAAATATATATATAAATATAATAAAAGCTCTGTGGTGAGTCATGAGCATAAGACCTACATTTGTATTTAATATTTGGTTCTGCAGTTTTTTTAATGAAGTTATTGAGACGTCTTGCAAA
The DNA here is from genome assembly GCA_038363315.1 of Mugilogobius chulae. NCBI lineage: Eukaryota > Metazoa > Chordata > Actinopteri > Gobiiformes > Gobiidae > Mugilogobius > Mugilogobius chulae. The sequence goes on from CM076395.1 coordinate 18,857,170, forward strand.
TTTTTAAGGAAGCAAAAATTGGGTAAAGTATCTTTAACAAGATGCCTCGGCACATCACCTTATGACTGCTGTGTTTGGCTG